>JBBPBX010003148.1:30801-52797 GCA_038048925.1 Garcialebias charrua | reverse complement strand
TATATATATATATATATATATATGGCAAGATGGCCGCGCTCAGACCAGCCGCAGCTTCATGGGCTCCCAGAACATCCCCAGTTTTTAGTAGTTTTAATAGTGTTTTTGTACCTGACTCTGCGCGTTTTTTGCGGGTGAATTATAGCCGAACTGAGCTGTTGAGAATTGGAGCGGATTTACCACAAGGCACAGCTGAAATCAGCAACGAACTCAAATCAGAGCTCGGAAGATTGGATCTGCTTAGATCATCTTTCTGGAAGCAGATGCGCTCCGGAGGAAAGAAAAGAAAGCGGTGCTCTCGAGGGAAAAAGCGTGGCTGTCGAGCAGGAATTATGACGAGACTGCGGGCAGACGCTAAAACCGGGAGACCCCCGATGCCGGCTCTTTTCCTGTCCAACGTGCGCTCGCTCGACAACAAGATGGATTTGCTTCGTCTGAGAGTAACAACGTCGGAGGAGATGAGGAGATGCTCGGTGATTTGCCTCACGGAAACATGGATCAATGAAGACACTCCTGACTCTGTTTATGAGTTGGATAATAAGCTATTTTTCAGAACGGACCGGTGCATCGAGACTACGGGGAAAACGCGAGGCGGAGGCGTCTGCATTTACGTTAACAAAGACTGGTGCACGAACTGTGCCGTTATCAGCAGGATCTGCTCAGCTGCTGTGGAGCTTTTAACAATAAGATGTCGGCCACATTATCTTCCCCGCGACTATTCAGCGATAATAATAAGCAATGTTTACATAGCACCCGATGCTAATGCCAACGACGCCCAGGGAGAAATTCATGACTTACTCACCTCGCTGCAGTGTAAATATCCTGAGGGGTTTTTCATTGTTTCCGGGGACTTCAATCACGTAGATTTACGTGTCATCCTTCCAACCTTCAATCAGCACGTTTTCACAGCAACACGAGGAAATAAGACACTAGACCAGGTCTTCACGAATGTGAAGGGGGCGTACACGGCGAAGCCACGCCCACCGCTCGGGGCTTCCGACCATCGCTCCCTGTTATTGGTCCCTAGACAGCTACCCCCACTCAGACGTTCGAAGCCGGAACAAAGAGTGATCACATCGTGGCGCCAAGATAGTTCCCCCATGCTAAGAGACTGCTTTGAAAACACAAACTGGTCTGTCTTCAAAGAGGCAGCTACGAATGGAAGTTCAGTTGACCTGGAACTTTATGCTTCCTCAGTCCTGGGTTACATCAGTACATGTGCTGAAAATGTATCCATAAGAAAGTGTGTTAAATTTTACCCCAATCAAAAACCCTGGCTAAATAAGGATGTCCGCACCCTGCTGGCAGCCAGGGACACTGCATTCAAGTCTAAAGATACTGAGGAGTTGAGAAAGTGCAGGAGAGAACTGGATGATGGCATAAAGAAGGCCAAAGCCGCGTATGCACAGAGGATCGAGGGACAGTTCACCTCACATGATCCACGGAGCATGTGGCAGGGCATCAAATGCTTAACAGACTACAAGGGCAAAAGCAAACAATGCCCCAGGGACCCATCCCTGCCTGATGCCCTCAATAAGTTTTATGCACGTTTTGATGATCCAAACAGACCAACTAGCACCAGACTCACCTCATCACCAGACGAGGAGCACCTCAAAGTGACCGCAGCAGAAGTGAGAGGTAGTCTCAGAAGGATCAACCCTCATAAAGCTACGGGTCCAGACAACATCCCAGGGAAAGTTCTGAAGGAATGTGCGGACCAGCTCTGTGAGGTGCTGGCTGACATCTTCACCACCTCACTTTCACTGGAGTCAGTTCCCACCTGCCTGAAGACTGCCACCATCATCCCAGTCCCAAAAAGCTCCACAGTGACTGGTCTGAATGACTATAGACCGGTGGCTCTCACCCCGATAGTCGCTAAATGTTTTGAGAAACTGGTCATGTCCCACATCAAGACAACCGTCAACATCAGCGAGGACCCTCATCAATATGCATACCGTGAGAACCGATCAACAGAGGACGCCATCTCCTCTGTGGTCCACACTGCTCTCACCCACCTGGATCAGAAGGACTCATACGTGCGTCTGCTCTTTGTGGACTTCACATCTGCTTTCAACACCATGATCCCCCAAACTCTGATAGACAAACTATCTACACTTGGACTAAGCCCCTCTATTTGTAACTGGGTCTAGACTTCTTAACAAACAGACCACAGTCCGTGAAGATCCACAACTTCTCCTCTTCCACCATCACCCTCAGCACTGGCTCTCCTCAAGGATGTGTGCTGAGCCCTCTTCTGTTCACTCTGCTCACATATGATTGTACAGCCACACATCCAGGCTGTCATATTGTTAAGTTTGCAGATGATACAGCTGTGGTGGGATGCATCACAGATAATGATGAATCCAGCTACAGACAGGAGGTGGAACATCTGGAGAGCTGGTGCAAAGAGAACAACCTTCACATGAATGTGAAGAAGACGAAGGAGATGATTGTGGACTTCAGAAGGAACAAACACACCCACACCCCACTGTATATAGGTGGATCTGCGGTGGAGGTGGTCTCCAGTTACAAGTACCTGGGTGTACACTTGAATGATAACCTCAGCTGGAGCAATAACACCACCAGCCTGATCAAGAAAGGTCATCAGAGACTCTACTTCCTCAGACGGCTGAGACGAGCTGGTCTGAGAAGCTCAGTCCTCACCTCGTTCTACAGGTGTGCAGTGGAGAGCGTCCTGTGCTCCAGCATCAACGTGTGGCATGGAGGCTGCACAGTTGCAGAGAGGAAAGCTCTACAGAGAGTGGTGAAGGCTGCACAGAAGTCTGTGGGAGTCAGTCTCCCCACCATCACAGACATTTACACCTCCAGATGCAGAAAAAGAGCCACCTGCATCATGAAAGACCTCACTCACCCAGCACACTCACTCTTTGCACCACTCCCCTCGGGACGGAGGTTGAGGAGCATCAAATGTAGAACCACTAGACTGAGGAACAGCTTCTACCCTGAGGCTGTCAGACTCATGAATAAATAAATAATAAGAATAAACACTGCAAAATGTCACATCATGCTGATACTGATCTGTTTCTTGTTGCTGCGTTCATCTGTGACTATCTGCGTTCATCTGTGACCATCTGCTCATGTTCGTGCTGCTGTTTATAATGATGTTTTTCTACTACATTAGGGCTTAGTGTATTACTAGCTGATGTCTCTCTTAGTTAATCCTAGATGTTATTATTGTTTTTCTCTTGCATTTGTTGTTGGATGTAACTGGGACCCTGTGTACATAATCTCGTTTTCAGCACATGTACTACATGCGGTGCAAATGACAATAAATTCTCTCTGACTCTGACTCTGACATATATATATCCACATACATACAGTACATATATACATACATGTCAATGCTAGAACCTTTAGTTTATTTTATAGTTATACTTTTTATGCTAGTATGCAAAAACTCAGGACAGTATTATGTTCATTAAATGTTTAGTGTTTTAGTTTTAGAGTTGGTGTAAATTTTCATACTCTTATACCACTATGCAAAAACTCAGGACAGTGTTACAGTTTTACTATTTTATGCTTATGTCTATTATATGTTTCAGTGTTTCAATGTTTAGATGGTTACTGTTGCACCGAGGGACTGAGAGAAACGCAGTTTCGGTCCTGTGTATGTCCGGTCCTGTGTATGTCCTGTACATATTGCAGTTCTGACAATAAAGTTGACTTTGACTTTGATACATACACATACATATAAACATACATACATATATACAAACATATACACATACATACATACATACATTGATAGGGATTTTAAACACCTGTTACTTTAAAGGGGACCACACATTCAAAATTCACTTTTTAATGTTTTTTTTTACTTAACTTTGGGTATGTACTTCATAAAAAAACAGTCCTAGTGCTAAAAAAATGCACCCAGTGGTTTATTTACTCTAAGTAGATTTATTTATCTTAGATAGAAACACTCCGATTGCACTTCCTGCGGTTTGTGACGTCACAAACCGCAGCCACAACCCACACCAAACCTGAGTCCAGCCCCTCACCTAGCAACCCCTGGTGCGGCTCAACCCACTTCAGTATAAAAAACGTCACGGTTGCCGAGCAGTTTAGGAACTGACCTGGCGGTCATTTATTTATTTATTCATTTATTTAGCCCCCGGGGGGGCTATGGGCTCAGCCCTGCTCCAGCCAGCAGCACATCTTGAGTAAAACCAGAATGTTTTATTACCTTGTTTGAATGAACTCTGTCTCGTTGAAACTGTGCACACACACTCTCGCGGTTTGGACTTGTTTCTTATATGATGAAGGACTGCTCTTGCACAACTGTCAGTTTGGTTGAGCGGTTACGACACTTGAGCGGCACGCAGGAGACCAGAGTTCGCATCTTGTCAACGGCATCGTTTTTTTTCCCCCTTTTTATTTAAAGCCTTTTGTTTCGGAGAAATCGGGGTGAAACTAGATATATACATCGACATAATAATACTTTATAATTGTTATTTTTACGTTTTAGTTCAATTTTTAGTGTAATATCGCTCCCAACGCGCAGCCGGCAGAAAACTGTGCACACACACACACTTACTCGCGGGACGACAGTCTGTACCATCAAGCACCACTGATCGATATATTTTCAGATTAGCAACTTATTTATTTTAAGAATACCTTTCACTTCATCAAAATCTAATCAAAACTTCAGCGTTCTAAATGTAGGTGGTTGTGATTGTTTCTTATACGATGAAAGACTGCTTTTTGCATAACTGCCCGGTTGGTCTAGAGGTAGTGAATTGGACTCGTTATCCGAAGGACACGGGTTCGCTTCCCGGTCGCGGCATCTTTTTTTTTTTTTTTTTTTCCGGAGAGATCGGGCTGCAGTTAGCTGCTGGCTTTTGAGGACAGTGTGGGTCCGGTCCGGTCAGAGGTTAGGTTGCCTCATATGGACAAATTAACTGGAAACACTCTTTGCGTTTGTCTGGATTGGATGTGCAGCCAGCCGTGGACCAAAGCGCTGCATGCAACTAGCAGGAGCTACGCGGGCTGTTTGTTACCGAAGGAGGAGGAAGAGCTCGGATTCGGGAGGGCATGATAAAAAGGAGCAGCTAATGGCGGCGCACACAAACAGCTTTCGGTAAGTTATTTTTTAAGCTAGCACTAACAGTAAGTCAAACGAGTAATAAAAAAAGGCTAATTTTAAAACAACAACAGATTTGAGATACTGGCAGTTACAGAGGGCGGAGACAGAGTTTTGACGGGCGTGGACTTCAGAGCTCATTATCATAAACAGGTCGTTTAGAACGGAAGTTAGAAATGGCAGAATTAAAAAGGGTATAATTTATTATCTAAGAATTATTTTTTGTATTAAATTGAATGAACGGGGTCTGGATAGCACACAGACATACCATAAAATTTTAAAAAACCAATATGTGGTCCCCTTTAATAAAAACCACAGGAGAAACAAGAAGTTAGACACAAATAATGAACTTTGCAAAGGGGATAATGCTTTAATACACTTCTAAAACTTAGTTTGGTCTCAAAACGTACTGTCAGCACAATCCGAATTGTGCAGCTACTCATAAACCATTTATACAAGAAGGAGGAGGAGTTGACAAGTTACACAAATCTCTGACAACTTACAGATAAATAAACTGGAGTCAGGGTTCTGTTGAGGCAGGAACATCTAATCAAAACAATGATTGTCTAACCCTGAACAAATCTTAAAGACTTTGTCTGTTCTGCTTAAAAAAAACAAAACACAGTTTGTACTTCAAATTAACCGTTTGATGTGGACAGAGAACATTTGATTTAAAGTGAGCTGGGTAGGGATGGTGTCAGATTAATAAGTTTCATATGATAACTTGTTTTAGCTCTCTATCATACATATACATTCATACATATACTGTATACACATACAGACATATATACACATACAGACATATATACACACACACATATACATACAGACATATATACACATACAGATATATACACACACATATACATACTTATATATATATACTTATACAGTATATATATATACATACATACATATATTCGTGCTGCTGTTTATAATTTTGTTTTTCTATTACATTAGGGCTTAGTGTATTACTAGTTAATGTTTTTCTTAGTTAATCCTAGATGTTATTACCGGTACGGTTTTTCTCTTGCATTTGTTGTTGTATGTAACTGGGACCCTGTGTACATAATCTCGTTTTCATCACATGTACCACATGCGGTGCAAATGTCAATAAAGACTCTCTGACTCGTATATTATATACATATATATACATACATATATACATACACACAAATATATACACACACACAGACAAATATATACACACACACACACACAAATACACACACACACACACACACACACACACAGGTTTGTTTTACTATCTTTGTGGGGCCATTGCATTGACTTCCATTCATTTTTCATTCATTTCTATAGCCTAACCCTGACCTTTACCCTAAACCTAACCATTACCAATGCATACCTAACCCTAACCTTAACACATCCTCAATTCACACCTTAGTCCTAAACCTAACCCCTAACCCACCAACGGGACTTCTTCTTATGGGGCCCGGGCTTTGGGCCCCATAAGAACCAGTTGGGCCTCACAATTTGGTAAAACTCAGAAAACTGGGCCTTACAACGTAGCATAAACAAGGACACACACACACACACACACACACAGATGTCTTTATTTCAGACAAACATGGTCCATAGTAACAAACAAACAAAACAAATAATTTAAAAAAAATTAAGGTGCCAGTGATTCCAGTCTAGACGAGAACCTAACAGAGCTTTGTACGAGGTTGGTCAGAGTATAGATGATGCTTTACAGAGTTTGTTAGCGACACATACATCTAAGGTTTTGAAGCACAGCAGCACAAGTTGGTACGTTGGCATTTACAAACATCTGACTGGCACTACTCCATCGCGGCACTTTAAGCAGCATCCTCATACCATCACTGATCCAGCTCTTCTTGGAAGGTGGGTCTAATGTTCCCTGTCCACTTTGCAGTGATTCAATGAACCAACTCCTCTCTCAACATCAGTTACTTTCAAACTAATGACAAATCAAAAAGCTGCAACGTGAATGTAACTTGTACCTCAACACATTATAGAAATGTAGTGTAGTAGAAAGTACAAATACTTCATCTAAAATGTAGTGCAGTAAAAGTACCCACATTTAATTCTACTTAAGTACAGATAGTACATTTTTCATGTATCTGTACTTAAGTACAATAACAAAGTACGGTACTTGTACTTAGTTACATCCCATCACTGATCGTCTCTACAAGCAGATCTGGTCTGAAAGAGGCAGTGTGAATGGAAACGGTTCTGGACACAAACACAGATCTGGACTAAATCCTGATAATGAGCCAGTATACAGGTAGTCCCCGACTTACGAGCGCTCTGACCTACGAGCGTCCGACTTTACGAGATGATCATAATTAATAAAAATATGAAATAATTTTATTTTAAATGTTCTTAATTTCATGTGTACAGCACTTTGTTGCAGCTGTGGTCGTTTTAAATGGCTTTATAAATAAAGTATAATTGTTATTTTTATGTTTTACTTCAATTTTTAGTGTAGGTACTCTGTACTGTATTAGCGATCGCTCCCAAATTCCCCCCGCCTGACAGATAACGAGCAGACTTAAGCGATTGCTCCCACTGAACCACAGGCTGACATGCAACGAGCGGAGCTACCACCGACATGCCGGGACCGGGCCAACATGCTGGCTTTGGAGGACCGTGCGTCCGATCAGAGGTTGCCTCATACGGATAAATGAGCTGGAAACTCTCTGTGAACTTTGTGGATGTGTCTGTTCTGGATGAACAGCCGCAATCCTCCGCAATCGCTCTTAAAAAGCGCCGCGCGACAACATTAACCCATCGGCTAAGCTAAGGCTAGGCTAAATGCTAAGCGGACCCTTACCAGAACCAAACCGACGGCCGGGAGCTCGCCTCGATGTCCGCCTAGCAGCCTAAGATGTTGGATGGACAATCAGCTGACGTGGAGAAACAGCTCCGACAGCCTTTTTTGGATGGATGGACTGGTTAGCACGGAGCTAATGAGTTCAAGCCTAATGGCGGTGGCTAACAACAGGTAACGCGGCCCACCAGAACCGAGCCGACGGCTGGCGGCCGGGAGCTCGCCTCGATGTCCGCCTAACAGCCTAATGGTACGTCCACACCTAACAGCGTTTCAACTGCAGGAGCGTCCAGTTTACATGCAAAGTCAATGGGGGACGCGCCTGGCGTCGGGCGTCACGTCACGTGCGTGTTGAGCGTGCTGGAAAGTGTTTTCCGTGCACGTGAACCCGCTTCAGCCTCTAATGCCTGGTACCCACTGCCCTTCTCGAAACGCGCCTGCCGCCCCCTTTTGGCCGCTTGTCACGTTCCCACAAAGCCACTGAGACCGTCTGATGACGCGCACTAGGGGGAGGCAGAGGGGAGGGGGTCTAGCTCGTTTTCCGGGTGAGCACGTGATCTGGAGTGGGTTTTCTACGAGTTAGTGGAATTGTCTCCCTCCTCCCTGCAGGCTCCATTCCCATAAAAGGAGCTAGCTCCCTTGTGAAAGGGAGACAATTCAACTCACTCCTTCATCTTTAAAAACTGTGTTAGGATAGGCTAAGTGCTTGGTGACTGTACAGTACTGTACATGTATTCATTTATTTAAAAAAATATATATATATATACTGTATATATTTTTTTACTATGTGATCCTACTTACGAATTTTTGACATACGAGCGCCCCCTAGGGACGGAACTCGCTCGTAAGTCGGGGACTACCTGTAATTAGGATGAAGAGGTGGGACCAAGTCACGGTGTTGCAAGTCCGTCAAGTCACAAGTCAAGACGGTCCAAGTCAAGTTAAGTGTCAAGTCAAGACAGGCAAAAGTCGAGTCAAGTCTCAAGTCAGGAACTTTTAATTTCAAGTCATTTCGAGTCGTTCCCCCCCCCCTTTTTTTTAAAATCATTTGCAATTATACATAAAATGTAAATAATAGACCATTTGTTCTTTTGAAAATCTGTATTTATCTCAAATGATAGAACATGTGCAGCTGAACACAACATATATAAAACATTTTTAAGTTGGACCTCTTTATTCCGCAGTTCTGTTAATCTTAACATTTAATGAAAAAGACGAAAGTGCTGACATTTCCACAGCACAATACAAAGAACGTAGCCAACGTAGCCCGGAGTACACATGATAACACGAAGTTAGCTAAAGTCAACTATCTCACAGAAAAAGAAAAGTGCTAGCTACCGATCTTTGTGAAGCTTCAAATGCCAGACAAAGTTGGACGTTGTGGAATCTCCATCAGATATTTTCTTATTGCATGTTTTACAAGTTACAGTTTGTTTTTTATTTGAATGTTCATAACCTATGTACCCAAAAGAAATTACTCACGGAAGCATATTGGAGCGCTTATTTCGTCTTTAGTTCCCTCAGCCCTGTAGCCTTGCCTTGTTTTTTTCAAATGTCTAAATCCTTTTAATTTGATTGGTTGTGCTGCAGCTATGCACACACATACATACGGAGTGTGGAAAAACAGATGCCCGGTCTGCGCCTGACTGTTTAAATTTTTGACTTGACTAAGGCCCTGTACACATGTAGCCGGATATCAGTAAAACCGAATAGTTTATCATACTGTTTGGCCTTTCATCCACACGTGAACTCCGGTTGATGCAACTATAAACGAATAATAAAAAAACTCGGACCAAAGTGGAGATTAGAGAATTCTCCGCTTTCGAGTTTGCGTGTGGACTTTCAGAACCGGAAGTTTCTGCTCCAGCTGGAGCGGCGCTCACGTCACATAATGCTCGGAGAAAAAAGGCGCTAAAATGTCAACATACCTGCTCTGACATGATTCCCAGTCGACATTTTCCTGTGTTTTATTAACTTTGTACTCCAACACGGTATTTAATAGTAGTTCAACCTCTCGGTCTGTCCACACAAACGAAATAAATAAATAAACAGGAAGTTGTGGTTGCTTTGAAGGGTTGTGACTGCACTACACTGCCACCTATTGGTTCAGCATATTCTTTACAACGTTCTGTGGTGAAAATAAACGGGGACATGTAGACAAACATTTTAAATATCCGAACATGTATGTACGGAGATATTTTTTTTGCGCAGATATTCGTTTTTCAAACACCAGGCTACGTGTGTACAAGGCCTAAAATATCAAGTCTTTTCAAGTAAACAGCTTCAAGTCAAGTCCCAAGTCAATGGCGTGCAAGTCAAAGTCAAGTCCGAGTCTTTTAGCATTTTTTCAAGTCAAGTCTCAAGTCGTGATTTTAATGACTCGAGTCCAAGTCATGTGACTTGAGTCCCCACCTCTGTATAGGATGTAAGGCCACAGTACTGAGTCCAGATGAGGTTTTAGCAGCAGGAGCATTTGAACAGGATTCACACTGACCCAGTTTCATAAACACAATCTGGTTTCAAACCGAGGAGATAAAAGATGAAAACTTGGTTCTTGCTCTTCGTGGGACCTGCAGATCTTCAGGAACTTCCTTTCTGTGAACACATCGAGGAGAACTGTCAAAAACACAGATTTCATGTGAACGCACTCAGCCCCACATGACCCGTCACAGCTCCCCTCACAGAACCAGAACCTGTAAAGGGTCCACAGCAGTGGGCCTGACCTTTGACCTCAGAGCCCCTCCCTGAACACCTCAACCTTTCAGTCCTCATGTGGACAGTTTTCTAACTGTACGCTCCAGTTTGACTCCAGATGTTGAATCAGTTTGTGTGGAACAGAACGTGAACCACTGACCTGAGCGATGGACCAGAAACTGGTCCGATGGAACCAGCACCGGGCCGGGTCCAAACAGAAATGATGGTTTTATTGTGAATCTACTGATTTCATGCAAATACAAACTGTTCAAACCTTTTTACTGGTTGAGATCTTAATGATAATGATGATGACGATGATGATGAGCAGGGGAATGATGACTATGCAGGAGATGGCAGCAGCTCCCAGCCTTGGTCTCTGGTCCTCTGTTCAACAGAAAAGACGAAAAGACAGAGAGGAGCTGAGTAGAACTCAAACCAGCGTCACATCTCTTTAGACTGGTTCCATAAATGTGAACAGTTGTGTGTTTGCTCTCAGTGATCCAGTTTTGATTTCCAGTCTAGTCTGAAGGAAACGGTCCTGAACCATCAGGTGAAGATGTGTTGGTGACTGTAACACACCACTTTATTCAGAAAGCACTTAAAATAAGCAGCAAGACCAAAGTGCTGAACGTGTATTTTAGGGCCGTTTACACCACAATGTTCTGTGGAAATGTGTTTTTAGTTGATTCTGGCAACTAAAAATAAAACTATGTTTACATTGATCCACCATAGTCTCCATGCCAGGCACAGTTGCCAGGTAGATTATGAAGAACTATCATACTGCACTTTTAAAGTGTACCGTATTCGTCAGACTATAACGCAGTTTTTTTGCTAATTTGAATGTCCTGCGTGTTATACATCGAAGCGTGTTATTTATGGATTTTTTCCCATATTTTTAGACCCATTTTTGGGTCTAATTTCGCCGTTTTTCATGATGGTGCAGTACAGCTTTTGTCCGCTAGGGAGACACTTCCAGACCGTTTCTAGCTCATGTGTCCGAAAAAAGCCTCCTCTGGTCGGACTGACTCTGTCGCTGCCCGTCCCTTGCTCTGGATGTAGCTGCATTTAGCTGTGAGGTTCGCTGTTTTTGTTAGCAAGATACGTAACTCATAAACCACACCGCAGATTTTTAAATCCAGCTGATTTGAACATTTCGTGAATTGGTTAAGCTCAGGAACCCTTGTGCTATAATGTCAGCTAAGAAATATATATTTTTTAAGCGTTTATTTAGCTAAATTTAAAGAAATAAAGCGTCCGACCCGCGTGCATGCAAATCGGCGAACTACTTTTTAAAATCCAGCTGATTATAACGTTTCGTGAATTGGTTAAGCTCAGGAACACGTGTGCTATAATGTCTGCTAAGAAATATATTTTTTCTCGCAAAGAAACAATTGTTTTTACCGTGTTTTCTTGTGAAGTCCTTCGTACTGGCTTGCTTCTGTGGCCACCATTTTAAGCAGGGCAAATGAGGAGCCGACGCGTCGCGTAGCGGTGACGCATAATAGATGCGCATTATACAACGAAGCGTGTTATATACAGATTTTTCCAATATTTTGACAATAATTGGACAAAGCGTGTTATACACGATGCTAAGGACTATTGTGCTGCACTTTTCTTAGACCTGTCTAAAGCTTTTGACACTGTGGATCATAACATCCTGTGTCATAAGCTCTCAGAAATCGGTTTCTCTGATCACACCATCGGTTGGTTTTCTAACTATCTTTCCAATCGGAGGCAATGTGTTCAACATAACGGTGCTTCTTCCAGCTATTTAACAGTTAAAAATGGTGTACCACAAGGCTCAGTTTTAGGACCAACTCTCTTTACAATCTACATAGCTAATGTAGGTCACTGCATCCCTGATGCATCCTTACATTTCTATGCTGATGATACAGTTGTTTATTGCCGAGCTAAAACAGTAGCTAAGGCTTTCCAGTTACTACAATCCGCTTTTGACATCATCCAGTCAGATTTGTTCCGTCTCAAACTTGTCCTAAATGCTGATAAAACAAAAGGGATGTTTTTTTCAAATAGGAAGGCGGTTCCAGCAGATCCTCCTCTGATTTTATCTTCAAATGGTGTCCCTATTGAGTTTGTTGATTCCTATAAATATCTGGGTATCCTGATCGATTCACATCTCTCTTTTAAACTCCACGTGGAAAACCTAGTGAAGAAACTGAAAGTTAAACTGGGTTTCTTTTTCAGAAACAGATCATGTCTATCACTGAATGTTAGGAAACGCCTTGTATCTGTGACTTTCCTTCCCTCCATTGATTACGGTGACATTCTCTACATGAATGCTCCTACAAGCACCCTGCGGATGTTGGATGTTGTCTATCATGGTGCACTAAGATTCATAACTGGTTGTGATTATCGTACCCACCACTGCACCCTGTATTCACTGGTTAACTGGACATCATTAACCTCACGCAGACTCTTCCACTGGTACATTTTCATCTTTAAATCACTTCTTGGTCTGCTGCCCTCATACATCTCCTCCTACATGTCTTTGCGTGAGTGCAGCTACAGTGTGCGCTCTCAGGACATGATTACCTGCAGTGTTCCGTCAGTGAGGACTGAACTTGGAAAAAGGGCCTTCTCCTATTCTGCTCCTGCTTCATGGAATATCTTACAAAAAGATCTGAAGCTCTCGACCTTGACTTCTCTAAATGGTTTTCAGAATCTGTTGGAATCCTGGCAAAAAGCTGGTGAAGATTCTCAGTCGTCCAGGACATGATGAAATCAAAGAAGGCGTTGGAATCCTGGCAAAAACCAATGCAGATTTGTTCCTGTCTTTGATTTTATACGTCTACCTTATAATGTTTTGCTAGTTTTTTGATACTTTGTTAAAAAAAAGAAAAAAAAAATCTTTTGTTTTTTTCTCTCTTTTTGTTTTCTATTGTTTATTGTTTGTTTGTTTATTGTTTAATGAAATTCTATCACTGCTGTTCATTGTTCTTTAGTTTTAGCAGGTCGCTTTCGTAAATGAGCCCATGAGGTTCAAAAGATTTACCTGACTAAATAAAGGTTGAATGAATGAATGAATACACCGGAGTGTGTTAAACTCAGATGAATACGGTAATTTGAGCCAAACTATCAGATGTGCCGAGTGAGGCATGTTTTCTTGGAGGGAGAAGGTTTTTGTTTGTTGTGCATGTGCACAGAAAAAGAGTGGGACTAAAAAGAGTAATTATGTTTATCTGGCAACTAGGGATGTGCGATATAAACGGTATACGGTAGAAACTATAGAAATTTAGCCTACGATAGAGATCCGTCTTCTACCGGCTAACCGCAGAAAATCAGAGTTGTCAGATTTAATCTTTACTTTTTTTAGTTTAAAATTATGCATAAGTGGTGTTGAAGTGTACAGTCAGAGTTGTCAGAGTTAATCGTTACTTTTTTTGTGTTGAAAACTGTGCGTAAGTGGTGTTAAAATATTTTCTTCGAGTGCTAAGTAGAGAAGCTATAAGCTAACTTCGTCCGGCTTGCCGTAGTGTTGCCATATTTGGACGCATGCGCAAAACGCTGTGTTCCGTCGAAAGTTTTTTTTTTTTTTGTCTTAAGTTAAAGTAAGCGTTGGTCAGCTTTAGAGAAACCAGCCCTCTGATCTGTGAACAGAACGTTGTGTGATTTTACTGCGAGACCCTCTGGTCAAAGCCACAGAAGAAACTGGTTGCCTTGTCAGCTCTCCTTAAAGCTGAAGGAGACGCCCTCTAGAGGGTTGGAGGGTGAAGTGTTTTCAGTGTAAAATGCTGCTATATTACTGTTCATTTCTTAAAGCTGCTATGTGTAACTTTCTGTTGTGCGCAGGACTTAGAAATATTTTCAGCAGGGAAAAGCATTCTGCTCCCTCCCCCTCAGAGCCATATATGACTCAGCTCCACCTCGCTCGCGCTGCAGCCTGGAATGCTCCGCCTCCTCTACATATCCCGTCTCAGCGCTGCAAAGTTCTGTGATTATACGTTAATAAAACGTTCTAAAAAATAAAATAAAACCATGAAGCACTGGTCCAGCAACACAAAAACACCCTGAAATCAGCAGAGCTTCACGCAGCCACGTTGGACATGAGTTTTTTTTTCCGCTCGTGACAAATCCATTTCCTCATTCCTGTCAGTGAAGGAAGAAGCGATCACTTGACTTTTGGCAAAAAAACAAAACAAAAGAAAAGTCCAGCTCTGGGATGAAGAAAGGATATTTAATACATTTGTGTCACATACAAAACAGTCCTGCATCGCTTTGCATCGCTTTGCAATCCTTTGAATGAGAATGTGCGCGGCGCTGGGGCTGGGACAGGCGGGGGCGTGGGTTGGGGCGTGACAAACAACTCTGTTTTTATTGGCTGGTCATTGTCCGGGTCACTCTGTGTTTTTAGTGTTTTTATAAATGCTGATAGAGAAGCAAGGGGACTATAGTTTTTTTCAGAGATTACTTTGTCTAACATCAGTCTGTCAGTAGATAGTGACAGAGTGAAGAAATATGTTAAAAATATATTGTTAGAAAAGTTACAGACTGCATTACAAAGTTACATAGTGCAGCTTTAAGTGACACTCTGTGTCATCAAACGGGTTATTCACTAAACTCTCGGTCATGTGCTCATACAGTTTGCACTACTTCTCATACTTGCACTAATGTCTGTATTACATCACTGCCTATAATCATAATACTGTTTACATTCTCTGTTTACATTTATTAATACTGTTTACTTTTATTACTACTGCTTACATGTAATTACTACTGTTTACATTTATTTACACTACTCTAATATCTACACCACTGCTGGTACATATACAGTGTGCTCTGAACGGTCTTATTTAGGGATGCCCAATGTGCCTTACTGCATATGCCACTTTTTGCCTCTACAACAACATCAACTACTACCTCATACATATACTGTGTACATTGACTCATACGCTGCTTTGCCACTTTGCAAATGTCAATGCTAGAAACCTTTAGTTTATTTTAGTTATACTTTTTATACTCTTTTTTTATACTAGTATGCAAAAACTCAGGACAATATTATGTTCATTAAATGTTTAATGTTTTAGTTTTAGAGTTGGTGTAAATTTTCATACTCTTATACCACTATGCAAAAAACTCAGGACAGTGTTAGGTTTACTATTTTATGCTTATGTCTATTATTATATGTTTCAGTGTTTCAATGTTTAGATGTTTACTGTTGCACCGAGGGACTGAGAGAAACGCAATTTCGGTCCTGTGTATGTCCTGCACTGTACATATTGCAGATCTGACAATAAAGTTGACTTTGACTTTGACTTTGACAATATTGGAAACTGTTAAGAGTTAACAACATATTCTTTAGTTTAAAACTTATGGCTAAAACTACACAAGATATATTTTGCATTGTTTTGCACTACAAGAAAGAAGCCTTATGCTTGAGTTGTTAATTATTTTAAAAAACCTCTCTGGACCTAGTGGTGAAATTTTCTTAATAGAGATCATTTTGTGGTATTACGGTTTTCAAAATAAATTATGGCAAAAGGACACCCTATGCTTTTTTTCATTCCTATTGCAAGTTTTATACCAAAAACATATTGCGATATATATCGTTATCGCCACCCTTCACAATACATATCGTGATATGAATTTTAGGCCATATCGCACATTCCTACTGACAACCCTGATACCAGGCGCTTTATCTGGCAACCCTGATGCCAGGCGCTTTATCTGGCAACCCTGATGCCAGGCGCTTGCAGTCGCAGCATGAGAAACAAAACAGTTTCATCCAACATGGTGAGATCAGGAAAGTTGTTTTGGAGCGAGGAAGAGTTCGGGCTTCTCCTGCATGTTGGACCTGGAGTCAGAAATCTTCAGGTCCGGACCTGGAGTCAGAAACCTTCAGGTCCGCTGTCAGGTACACCCAACCCCCGACCTACGACTCCACCGACCTACGGCCGCCTGGACCTACGAACAAGCCAAATTAGAAGAATGCCATCGACGTACGGTGTAAAATACGTGACCTACGAACAAACCAAGTCAAAAATATGTAATCGAGCTACGGCAGACTGGATGCAAGACCTACGAACGAGCCCCATTACAAGTATATAATCGAGCTACGGCGTAACTGCGTCACATACGGCAATCGGCGAGGTGGGGGAGGGGATTGCCTTTTGTTAAAAGCTGCACTTTGAGAAGTGTTCATGTGTGATTGTTGACATCATTTTGCTGATGTGAGTCCCTGCTGATTTCCTGCAGTTCTGATGTGAAGTTACAGTTACTGTGTGTGTTTATGGATGAATGTGTGGTGTAATGTGTTAGCTAAGTGTTTGTAAATAAAGTTCTGTGCATGTTTATGGCCCAGTATGTCAGTCTCATGCAGTTGAATGTGTGCGCGGCGGTCCATTAGCGGTATTTCCGCGACCTACGAACGGAATAAGGACCTACGAATGGGACGCTATTTTCACCCCCTAGCTACGGCAGAATCGAGCTGCGAACGGTTCTTAGGTCCCAAACTCGTTCGTAGATCGGGGGTTCCCTGTATATGGAACGTCCGAACAGCAGCAGAACTCCAGTTTCACTCAAACAGCAAGATGTTCACGTTTAAGGCCCCAGTATAGCTCTGCGTTCGGCCGAACGCCGCTCTACGCGCGCGTTCTGTGTGCAGGCAGTTCACAGTATAGCTCAGCGTTCGTTCTCGCGCTAATGCTCATGTTTTCGCTCCAAATACTTGACGTCATTTGAGCAGAAGCAGGGCAGAGCGTTTACCTACGGGCCAAATTGAGGTCGCTGATTGGTCATTTGCTGACACGCCTACTGAATTGATTGACAGGTCGGGTGGGGGAAAAAAAGGCACGAGCTGGCAGCCGCAACAGGGAGCGCTGGTCCAGCACACCAGGAAATCTGCAGAAGCTCGCGCAGCCACGCTGGACCAGAGTTTCCTGCATGAACAGATGAAGCTGAAACACCAACAAGCTTCAGGGTCAGCCGATCACCTCGTTACATGGAAGTTGTAGCTCATTTAAAGACAACATATATTTTGTTTAGGTTACATTTATGCCCAACAGATCTTAAGCTTAATTTTATATTTAGTTGTTTTAGGAAACTACACATGCACTTTAGTTTTTGTGGTGGATTTTGTTGATCTATATTTTGTGCAGACTTTTTCAACCTAAATAACAGATCATTTTTATTTTTTTATTTTTATACTTGGAGACTGAATACTTTACTAAATAAATTAATTTCAGTAAAATTACCCCTTGTTTTTTAAAATTTTATATAATACTGCAAAGCAACATGTTAAGTTAATTTTGTGAAATAAATAAATTTGATTTTTGTTTGTTACATCACAAAATTTATTGTTATCGTGATATGCTCTGAAATATCACAATATAATTTTTGAACCATACCGCCCACCCCTAGTCAGTGTTACGGTGTTAGAGTAAAATGCAGTTATGAGTTTTATTAGTTTTCACTAATATTTCAAAGTGCTAAGTCCAATTCTAAATAAGCTAAATATACTTATGTGAAAGCACAGATGAGTACCTGGGCATTACACTATTTCAGTATAAGCGCATTAAAACTTTAACGTATATTTAAGCTCTAAAGTACATTAAAGTATATTAAAGCTGTATACAGGTAGTTCCCGACTTACGAGCGCTCTTACATACGAGGTTACGGACTTACGAGCTGGCGAACAAGCAGTAAATTTGTAAAAAATACAGCACTTTTTTGTGTTTTTAGATGAAAGTGTGTTAGCTAACCGTTTGGAAACACGTTTCTGAGCATGTTTATGAAGTAGTATGAATGTTTTTGATGAAAAACGAGTGTTCGTAGTAGCGCTAGCATAAATGTTCCAACTTACGAGCGAAAATCCGGACTTACGAGAACACGTGTTTCATGTTCCGACGTACGAATTTTCGTCTTACGAGCGACTCGCAGGTACGGAACTCGCTCGTAAGTCGGGGACTACCTGTAGTACATTAAAGTATATTAAAACTTTAAAGTATATTAAAGCACATTAAAGTGTTCACATTAAAGCTACAGCTGGGTTGATGTGATGAGCAGCAGTTGTAAATGATTTTGAGTAATGACACGTGAATGAATGTGGAATATTACTCTAATCTGAGTTTGTCCATTTGTTTGTACTGGAAGTTTAAAGCACTGAACTGTAAATAAAACTGTAAATAAGTTTAAAAGGAAATTAAAATAGGATATGCCGTCTGGAGAAAAGATATGAGTGTCGTTGTGGTTCTTGTTTTTACACACTACATTTATTTTATGGATATAATCTTTGTTATTGAGGTCACCGTGCCAGCCGGGCCTTAAAATAGCAAGAGGTTCACTTTTATTTTCTATGGAGCCCCGGAGGAGACATGGGCAATATTTTTTTACTTTTGCGTTCCCTCGCAAACGTTTTTGCGTTCCCTCGCAATACTGTATTGTTTGTTTGTTTTCTGTATGAATTTCCCATCCATGGGACGATAAAGGCCGTTTCTGTTCTATGTAGCGTTACCTCACAGACAACGTTCCTCCCTCAAAGAAACTGGTCCAGATGACATGATTTAATAGAGTTTTGTTTTGAAATCAGCCTTAAATATAAGGATATCCAGTGTGTGATGCAGTGGTAAAATTAATTTTATGTTGGATATTTCACTTTCATGCTAGGGATGCGCGATATAAAAACGGTACACGGTAGAAACGATAGAAATTTAGCCTACGATAGAGATCTGTCTTCTACCGGCTAACCGTAGAAAATCACAGTTGTCAGATTTAATCTTTACTTTTTTTTGTGTTGAAAACTGTGCGTAAGTGGAGCCAAGATGGTGTAGTGGCAGGGCTTTTGACTTGGAACCCGAAGGACGCGGGTTCGCGTCCCGGCCACTACACACCTTGGGGTAGGGCTGTGCGATATGACGATATATATCGTGGGGACGATAGAAACGTGTCTATCGTGCTACTTTCCTTCTATCGTCTCTATCGTGATAAATAAGAATAAAAAAACAACTGTCGCAAAGAAGCTTCATATGGGGTTTTGCGAGATGACGGCGCTGCTTTGTTTGCGACACATGCTTTACGTTGTTAAACTCGAGAGCAACAGAGCCGCAGGCGCATGAAGCCGGTGTCTCAACAAGGAGAAAACAGCTGCACAGGCAGCCCAAGAAGAATAACTTTTACCAAAAAGAGGGGGAAGCTCACCTTGTTAGCTTCCATTATTTCGCTCCGCTGAAACTCTGAGACAAAATGGGTCCAGAGGACACGAACCCAGAGTCCAACCGAGTCCGAACTCGGGTCCAGTTAACCAATACAAAACAGACCAGAGACACAACAGAACCGCAATCAAACGCAACGTTTTCTCTTTTCTGTTTCTTGCTTTGTTTACTCAAACTTCAGAGCGGATTTCTTCTTCGTGAGTTTCATTAGCAGCTGTTGTTTTACCGCCACCTGCAGGAAAAATTTGGACCAAAGTAGAAAAGGAGTTGTTTGTTTGTTTGTTTGTTAGTTTATTCATTTTATAATATGAAATACAACAATTAACGTATTCATAATGGAAAAAAAATAAAAAATGAAATGAAAGGTAGCAGATGAAGAATAAATCTTATTAAATCTGCTCCTTATTCATCTAATAACAGTTCAAACAATATTTTCTATAATAACAAAATAAGTAAATAACTCAGTCAATTTTCAATTCACATATATCACACATTAAATTAGATTCATTTATATTTTTTTAGCAATTCATTTTTTACCAGTTTCTTAAATACAAGGAATGATTTGGCTTCCTTAACATTTGTCATTAAGTCATTCCATAATCGTACTCCTTGAATTAAGGTAGATCTTAGGTAGATCTAGTTTCTACTTTGGTCCAAATTTCCTTGTTCTTTTTGTTCACATTCTTATAATTGTAACTATCTGTAGTAAAATAATAAAATAAAAAAACTTTGGTCCAAATTTTTCCTGTACACACACACACACACATCGTGTTGTATATATCGTGATATATATCGTTATCGTGATATAAAAAAGTCCATATCGTGATATATGATTTTTTCCATATCGCCCAGCCCTACCTTGGGGTGTCTATGAGTGCACATCTAATTCTCCAGCTCCCCGGGCGCTTTCTATGGCTGCTCACTGCACCACCTGGTGGTGGTTGGGTTAAATGCAGAGACGAATTTCGTCTGTGTATGGGAAACATATGCAGATGACAGGAAAATACATTATTATTATACATTATTATTATTAAAGTCTTTTCTTCGAGTGCTAAGTAGAGAAGCTATAAGCTAACTTCGTCCGGCTTGCTGTAGTGTTGCCATATTCAGACGCATGTGCAAACGCTGCGTTCTGTCGAAAGTTTTGTTTTGTTTTGTCTAAAGTTAAAGTAAGCGTTGGTCAGCTTTAGAGAAACCAGCCCTCTGAGTTGCTTCCTTCAGGGCGAAGGTACGGCCTTCCTTTATGCTCAAGAAACGGAACAAAATTTTCTTTCATACCACAAGCAATTAAATCAATAAATAATACTAAGATATCATGACTACTGAGCACAAATGTCTTTGCTGTAATGATGGATGTTAATGTCATGTTTGTATAAGTATGTCCTTTATGTCAATGCCTGCTGACAATGTTGTAAACTAATTTCCCTACGGGGACAAATACAACTATCTATCTATCTGATCTGTGAACAGAACGCTGTGTTGTGTGATTTTACTGCGAGACCCTCTGGTCAAAGCCACAGAAGAAACTGGTTGCCTTGTCAGCTCTCCTTAAAGCTGAAGGAGACACCCACTAGAGGGTTGGAGGGTGAAGTGTTTTCAGTGTAAAATGCCGCTCTGTTACTGTTCATTTCTTAAAGGTGAGGTGACATGATTTTTTTTACTATACATAAAATTGCTCAAAATATATATATTTTATTACCCTGATGCATGCTCAATAATCCAGGTAGAAAAATCCAAAAAAGCTGACCAGACTTAGCTTTTTTGGATATATATTTTATTATTTAAATATGTTCGTTTTTGCAAACAAAATGATAAATCACTTTAATTTTGCTTTAAAAGTGATTTTGAACTTCAAGCCGTGTTTAATCATGGGAAATCCGATTACACACAAACGCACCATCTGTGACGTAGTGTGAGGCAGAGGGCTCTGGGCTTGTCACAGTGTGCGGGTGTGAGCAGCTCGACATGAAGGTCAGTCTGATACAGCATCAGACCTAAATTAGATCCTGTTGTTTCTTGTTCCGTCACCCAAACTATTTTCTGCTTCCCAAAATGAAGACAAATCTTCACATAGATTGATAAATTTATCTGGTTTTAAATTGTCCGTTATTAAAGGCACGGTCTGCGGTTTGTGGAAAGCCCTGAAACATAGGAAAATTTTGAACAGAGACCTTTCTCCCTCCTCCCCTCCTTGCACTCTGGCTGACCTGCAACTC
>JBBPBX010003148.1:0-25229 GCA_038048925.1 Garcialebias charrua | reverse complement strand
TATATAAATAACTATTTTTATAACTACTGTATATATACAATATATATATATATATATATACACCGTATTTTCTGGTGTATAGGTCGCACCGGTGTATAGGTCGCACCATCCAATTATCACCAATAGATTGGAAAAAATCCCTAGATAGGTCGCACCGGTGCATAGGTCGCACCTACGTTTAAAGTCCAACACCCACCATGTTTTCAAATTGCATCGCCATTAATATTTATTAGTTTATTTAAAAAAAATACAGGAGCGATTACTTATATTGTGGAGAAATAACGGTAAATGTGTTATTTCATGATTTATAGCAGATTTTAGCATGCAGCTCTGGGAAAATCTGCTCCTCTCCATATATGGGCATTCACAAGGGCATTCACGTCACCAAAGTGACGCCTTGGAGTTACAGGCGAGCGAGGAAAAGAAAAAGGAAGCATTTTTAAATATTCCCTAAAGCTGCCTGTTGATTAATCCTGCTGTCGCTCACTCATATTCTGAGCGAGCATCCACTTAGACATACTAGTTTAATTCGTTTGATCGCGACAAATTCATTCATTTCCGCATCGACTTTTTATTCTCCCCCCGTGACCAAAGGCAATCAGAGCCAGCCGCGCAGCTGAGCTCTGCGTTCGAGCTCCCCGCGTGCTTCCCGACCCTGCTCCTTGCAGCTGAGGAGAGCAAATGCATACACTCGAGGGAGCAAATTACACCGGCACGAGGAACTTCAAAGGAACGAGGAACGAGGAGCCAGGGACGCGCGCGGCTCGCAGCTCGCTCCTTTGGGCAGATGAGAGCAACAACAGGTCCGCAGCGGTGTTATAAAATAAATAATAAATAAAATCAGAGCGCTGGTCCATACACACAAATGCACCAGGAAATATGCAGGAAATATGCAGTTTTCTCCTACTCTCTCTCATAAACCTCCATGGAAACTCACTCCTACCTTCTGCCTTGCTTTCTGGGTGGAGATCAATGTAACAAAAGGCATGACCCTTCGGGACTCTTCGGCCAGGTTTCCGGATTCATTCGGGAGTGGGTTGTTTTTTTTTTTTTTTTTAACCCTCGCCTGGCCCAAATGCAAAAATGAAAATAAAATTCATAAAATACTACAGTAATTCTCCAATATGGTGAATTGTTACTGTCACGGTGGGTGTTGTCCTTTAACTCTGCTGCAAATGTCTGCCACAGGAGCGCACAGCAAGGCTTTTAAGAAGATTAACACTTAAAAACAATTATTTGTTTGATAAAAATTAAAGCAAATACATGTCTGAGCTGAACTTTTCCTTAATAAATGAAAGTAATTGTGAAATGAGCTGGATTTTAAAATTTGTTTTGCCGAAAGTGATAACAAGCCATATATAGGTCGCACTGGTGTATAGGTCGCAGGCCTTGAAAAACCATAAAAAGGTGCGACCTATACACCGGAAAATACGATATATAAAATTTTTAAGGTTCATTTATAAACTTCATCAACTCGTTTAAAAGTTATTTTCTTTTAATTGAGGATTTTTGGGATTGAAATTGCCCCAAGGCCACACCCTGCCACAGATCTTTGGAGGACACCCCGCTTGGAGATGGTCTTCAACTGGTCTCCATGGGTCAGTCCTCAGTGCTGGTTGATCACCTTCGGTCTCACGCAGGTGGAACCCACTGAGATGAGTTTGTACTCAGTGGTAGCTGTGCCTGGCCCCAGATGCGGCTGTTGGTTGCAGCACTTCCTCTCTACCACGGTCGGCATTTCTCTGCATCTACGGCAGATGCACCATGAAGGTTGTCCAGGTAAAGGAGGGATGGTTGCTGGTGAAGCAGGTCTGAAATGGCTGAGGACATCAAAAAAATATAAACGTAAAAAACAAACTAACATTGTTACTGAGGCAACACATTACATTATTTTATTAAAAAACAATATTCAATTTTGATCAGGACAGAAAAAAACATGTACTTGGGTACCAGTTCAATAAATTCTCTCAATAAAAGTTAATGAGACTAACTCGAAAGTATAGACAAAATCATATTTTTAACACGCACTAAAATACGTACGTTCAGTGCAAGTGTATGTTATACATGAACACAGAATTTTAATTAAGTCATCTTTTTAAAAATTCTTAAATTTATAAAGTTGTACTTTTTCTGTGACGCGGGTAGAAAAATAAAATAATAAAAAAATAAGCTTCAAAGTTATTTATTGTCAATATTGTGCGTCTGTATTATTCTAATTTTATGACCACTAAAATTGCAGCACAGAAAAGCCATAACAATGAACAAATACATTATATAAAAACTGGAGCGTGAGATCGATAGGCGGATAGGTGCAGCATCCGCAGTGAAGCGGGCGCTGTACCGGTCTGTCGTGGTGAAGAGAGAGCTGAGTCGAAAGACAAAGCTCTCAATTTACCGATCGATCTACGTTCCCACCCTCATCTATGGTCATGAGCTTTGGGTTGTGACAGAAAGAACAAGATCTCGGATACGCCTTGGGATTCCCCCAGAGGAGCTGCTCCAAGTGGCTGGGGAGAGGGAAGTCTGGGCCTCCCTACTTAGGCTGCTACCCCCGCGACCCGACCCCGGATAAGCGGACGAAAATGGATGGATGGATTATATAAAAACAACTATTAAACTTTGGTTTTTGTTTCTGCCTACCGTAATATCTGGTGGAAATACATTTCATAAACAATATTAGACATACAACCTTACCATCTACATTTTAAAATTGTGTAATAATATTATGATCACAGTTATATTAGTTGCAGTGCAAACCATAAAATAATCTTGACATAAATACAGTTTCCCCTTACTTACCTTGTTTCCAAAACCTGAATGGGAGTCTCCCCAAATTCACTTCTTCTCAGACCTTCCCCAAAGTCATCATCTCTGCATAAAAACATATAATGTAGTTCAAACAATAATCAGATATTCTTTTCAACACATTTATCACACAATGACAAATTTATCTAACATATCAAAGCATGTAGGATGATTTAAAAAATAGCATCAAACAGCCATCTTCCATCCTGTTCTGCTGCTAGAAGTAAAATTTGAACTTTTTACGCTCTCCTTTCATCCTGCTCATGTCCGCAGCAGACAAACTCGTCCACCCCACCGCAAGTTTTACAGATTTTATTCCAAAAATTAATGATTTTTGAGGCCCTTTATACAGGTAAACGTCCAAAGAGGTTGACATGTATGCATCAACAACATTTATTGTGTAGTAGAACTAACAGACTTTTCGATTTTGAACACCAAATGATCTGCAGACAATATGCTAATTGCTAGTTGTTGTGATCATGCCTCTCTTACACAGACAGCGCAGTTACAGTACTTTCATCATATCTGCATGCTGATCCACAATACAATAAGTTAGGATAACTAAATGTACGTATCGAAACAATACTGAGGTTGAATGAGTTAGCTGCTACCATTAGCATCACGTCAGCTGTAGGCCGGAAAACGGTTTTAGCCTGTTGTAGATAATATCATGGCATTTGCGCTATCACATGATTCAAGCAAAGACACTTACTTTTCAAGCAGGAAAGTTGCTAACTCTGCATCGCTTTGTAATCCTTTGAGCACCCGAAGCTCTCGCCACCTCCGCCATTTTGAAACAGCTACTGTTTAGAGACGGGAACGTGCGCGGCTGCGCGCAGCAGCTGGGAGAGGCGGGGGAAGGGCGGGGGAAGCTCGTTCATGAAAATAACTCTGTTGTTATTGGCTGGTTAAACTCGGGCCGCTCTGGTTTTTATAAATGCTATTTTAACCACCGGGAGACGCCAGAGGAATATAGTATTTCTCAAAGATTACCTGTTTAACATCACTCTGTCAAAAAATAGTGACAGAGAGAAGAAATATGTTTATAAAAAAAGCTACATACTGAAGCTTTAAAGAGACCAGAGCCCTCTGCCTCTCACTACGTCACAGATGGTGCGTTCGCATGTAATCGGATTACCCATGACTAAACACGGCTTGAAGTTCAAAATCACTTTTAAAGAAAATTAAAGTGATTTATCATTTTGTTTGCAAAAACGAACATATTTAAATGATAAAATATATGTACTGTATTTTGAGCAATTTTATGAATAGTAAAAAAATCATGTCAGTGGACCTTTAAGTGACAATATTGGAAACTGTTAAGAGTTAACAACATTCTTTAGTTTAAAACTTATGGCTAAAACTACACAAGATATATTTTGCACTGTTTTGCACTACAAGAAAGAAGCCTAATGCTTGAGTTGTTAATTATTTAAAAACTCTCTGGACCTAGTAGTGAAATTTTCTTAATAGAGATTATTTTGTGGTATAGCAGTTTTCAAAATAAATTATGGCAAAAGGACACCCTATGCTTTTTTTCATTCCTATTGCAAGTTTTATACCAAAAACATATTGCGATATATATATCGTTATTGCCACCCTTCACAATACATATTGTGATATGAATTTTAGGCCATATCGCACATTCCTATTTCATGCTCCGTGGATTCAGGGCTTCCTCATTCAAGCTGACGCAGTCAGTCTGATTTCAGTCAGCTGCTCAGTCTGCCTCTCCTCCGAGGAGCGATGGTTCTCTTAGGGACCATCAACAAATTACCGGGCTAATGAGCTTGGTCTGAACACCATTATAATATTTTACATATATTTCCAGAGTGTTTCTCAAAGCAGTATCATGTATCATAAGTTTTCTCAGTACAGTACAGTATATGTCTGCATGGTAATAAATCATGAATTTTCTCACCATTTAAAATCCAAAAGAACAAAGTGGCACTTGTGTTTCAAAAGTACTGTAACTTTCTTTTAAAAGCATCAAAGCTCATTCAAAGATTCAAAATTCTTTATTTGTCATTCGCACCACATGTGGTGGAACAAAATTTTGTCCACAGGGTCCCAGTTACATCCAAAAAAAGTATTAAAATGTGTGTAAAAGAAAAACTGTAATAAGATCTAAGACATGAACTAGGAATAACGTTCACTAAAACACACTGAGCACACACTTCATCAGTCTGAGGAGTCCCAAGTAAACTGTTTTCTCCACCAAGCAGAACATTCCTTTAGTGGACCAACCAGTTTGCTGGTTTTGCTGGGGACTGATGAAGCTCTCCGGATAGAGGGTGAAACGTCTTTCCACAAAAAAGAAACTGTCCAGATGACCTGACTGACCATTGTTGTATTTTGTACCTGGATGATTGAGCATGAACTTTGATGCTGTAAAAGACAGTTACAGTACTTTGAAACAAGTGCAACTTTGTTCTTTTGGATTTTAAATGGTGAGAAAATTCATGATTTATTACCATGCAGACATATACAGAGAGTCCGCGACTTACGGCGCCCTCGACCTACGGCAACTCAGACATACGAACGTATCATATTTAATAAAAATATGAAATAAAAAAATAATTTTTTATGTGTTTAAATGTTCTTAATTTCATGTGTACAGCACTTTGTTGCAGCTGTGGTTGTTTTAAATGGCTTTATAAATAAAGTATTACTTTTAAAATGATTATTTTTATTATTTTTAACCCGAATTACATCACTTCCGGTTTGTTGCGGTGGCTTCCAGTCGCAATGTTTTTAGCTTGTTAGCTCATGCCAGAGCTAACGCATAGGGAGCAGCAGCCGCGGATAGCTCCCCCGATCGCTCCGCCACCACGCCGCCTGACAACAGCAGCTCATGGCTAACGAGTGCTGCTAATGGCGGGGCCTAACATCAGCTAACGTCGAGCAGCTTGTTTTGGATGGACGAACATCGCGGAGAAACGGCTTTCAGTAAGTTATTAATTTTTTTTCTGGCTCCAAATGTATGAAGTTAACAAGCTAACAGTCCTTCTTGTAAACAGTTTGGACCGCGTGTGCGCGTGTGGAGCAGAACGAAGCCGGGGAGCTCGGACGTGCATGAGCTAACATGCTAAAAGACGAAGGCAGGCTTTGACCAGCTCAAAGTAAGAAATTATATTTTTTATTTATTCATTTATTTACATGTGATACTGTAATTATGCACTACACTGTGTTATGCGTGTTAGGATAGGCGAAGTGCTTGGTAACTGTACAGTAACATACATATACGTGCAGGCAGTGGCGGCTCGGGTGGACTCAGACTTACGGCAAAATCGACCTACGAATGGTCCTTAGGTCCAGAACTCGTTCGTAAGTCGCGGACCAGCTGTACTGAGAAAACTTATGATACAAGGTGCTGCTTTGACAAATACAGGTAGTCCTCAGGTTACGACGTTTCGTGGTTACGTCACATCTCCCATTAAAAAAATAAAAAAAAATTTGAAAAATTTTCTTTGAAAAGCCAAGTTCCGGTTGTACTTCCGGTTTGACGGCAGAAGCCGCGGGAGCAGAGTGGAAAAATACAGGGCAGACCTTACTGGACTGACGTTCACGAGGCAGACCGGACTGGACCGAGGCAGAACCAGCGAAGCAGTGGATAAGTAAACGCTCTGGACGAGGTTGACGGCAGATGGACCAGCTGGATGAGGTTTTACGTCGTAAACAAAGAAGATGGACGATGGACGGAGGAAAACAGCTTTACCAGCTTTTCAGTAGGAAATTACCTTTTTTTGCCCTTCATTATGGCTCTAAAACATACGTGTTTTTTGATAATCATGTAGGGTACTGTGTTAGGATAGGCTAAGTTCTTGGTAATACTGTACTGTACATGTATATGGTTAAGTATGTATGTATGTTTCGACTTACGTCGAAATTCGCTTTACGCTGCTGCGTAGGAACGGATCTCCATCGTAAGTCAAGGACCAACTGTATTCTGAAAATACAGTAATTTGTTGATGGTCCCTAAGCGAACGGTCGGAGGGACAGACAGAGCAGGCTGCCTGCGTTGGCTTGAATGAGGAAGTCACCGCTGAATCCATGGAGCATGAATGTGAAATATACATAAAACTAATTTTACCACTGCAGCACACACTGGATATCCTTACAGTATATTTAAGGCTGATTTCAAAATTCAATTCAGTTTGTGTACAAACCGGATAAAGTTGGGACACTAAACAAATTGTGAATAAAAAGTGAATGGAATGATGTGGAGGTGCCAACATCTAATATTTTATTCAGAATAGAACACAAATCACAGATCAAAAGTTTAAACTGAGAGAATGTATCATTTTAAGGGAAAAATATGTTGTTTCAAAATTTCATGGCGTCAACAAATCCCAAAAAAGTTGGGACAAGTCCATTTTTACCACTGTGTGGCATCCCCCCTTCTTCTTACAACACTCAACAGACGTCTGGGGACAGAGGAGACCAGTTTCTCAAGTTTAGAAATAGGAATGCTCTCCCATTCATGTCTAATACAGGCCTCTAACTGTTCAATCGTCTTGGGCCTTCTTTGTCGCACCTTCCTCTTTATGATGCACCAAATGTTCTCTATAGGTGAAAGATCTGGACTGCAGGCTGGACATTTCAGTACCCGGATCCTTCTCCTACGTAGCCATGATGTTGTGATTGCTGCAGAATGTGGTCTGGCATTATCTTGTTGAAAAATGCAGGGTCTTCCCTGAAAGAGATGACGTCTAGATGGAGCATATGTTGTTCTAGAACCTGAACATAGTTCTCTGCATTAATGGTGCCTTTCCAGACATGCAAGCTGCCCATGCCACAAGCGCTCATGCAACCCCATACCATCAGTGATGCAGGCTTCTGAACGGAGCGTTGATAACAACTTGGGCTATCCTTGTCCTCTCTGGTCCGGATGACATGGTGTCCCAGTGTTCCATAAAGAACTTCACATTGTGACTCATCTGACCACAGAACAGTCTTCCATTTTGCCACACTCCATTTTAAATGACCCCTGATCTGTCATCTATGTTCTATTATGAATAAAATATTGACATTTGCCATCTCCACATCATTGCATTCAGTTTTTATTCACAATTTGTTTAGTGTCCCAACTTTTTAGGAAACCGGTATGTAGCCTGTATAAATAAAGGTTGAATGAATGAATGTATAAAGCGCCAAGTCACAAAGTCCTGCATGAACCTCAAACACGAGTGTCTGTTCCATTCTTGCTGTTGTTTGTGAGGTAACACTACATACACTACACTAAAGGGGACCACACATGCAAAATTCACTTTTTAATGTTTTTTTACTCAACTTTGGGTATTTACTTCATAAAAAAACAGTCCTAAGGCCAAAAAAATGCACCCAGTGGTTTATTTACTCTAAGTAGATTTATTTTACTGTGATAAGATAGGTTTCGTTTTTAAATCAATCGCGCTTGTGACGTCACAAGCGCTAGGACAACCCACCCCAACCTGAGTCCAGCCCCTCACCTAGCAACCCCTGGTTAGGCTCAACCCACTTCTGTATTAAACACATGACTGTTGTTTTTCATGATTTCATCTCATCTTTTGTTTATATGTTCTTAATTTCATGTGTACAGCACTTTGTTGCAGCTGTGTTTTTTTTAAATGGCTTTATAAATAAAGTATAATTGTTATTTTTATGTTTTAGTTCAATTTTTAGTGTATTTGCGATCGCTCCCAACGCGCAGCCGGCAAAAATTAAACGAGCGGACCCCCGGCATAGGGACCGGCGGCAACGGGACCCTCTTCTGGCGGATGGAGCGGAGCTTCAATTGTACAGCCTCGCAGCAGCCTCGCAGCAGCGAGGACCTTCTCCTTACGGATTAATTTACGGGAGACACTTGGTGAACTTTGTGTGTGTCTTGACTGGAACAGCGATAACTCCCAAAATCGCCGCGTGCAACGAGCGGAGCTGGCAAACACCGGAAGAGGAACAAGCTAACATTAGCATCGGATTCGGGTGGTCTCATGCTAAAAGGAGCAGCAAATTGCGGCGCGCTCAGACGGGTTTCGGTAAGTTATCTTAAGCTAGCACTAACAGTAAGTCAAATGAGTAATAAAAAAAGAGCTAATTTTAAAACAACAACACATTACAGATACTGGCTGTTACAGAGGGCGTAAACAGATCGTTGAAGGGCGTGGACTTCAGAACTTGTATCAGAAACCGGTCGTTCAAAACGAAAGTTAAAAATGGCAGAATTAAAAAGGGTATAATTAATTATCTAAGAATTATTTTGTGTATTAAAATGAATTAATATTGTCAAGATAGCACACAGACATAACATAAAAATTTTAAAGACCTATATGTGGTCCCCTTTAAGTTCCCTCCAGGGCAATTTTTCCACTCCAGATGTGAATAAAACAGACTTACCAGCAGGTGGAGGTGTTGGGCAGTCTGAAACAGAGAACAGATCAGGGTCAGGTACCTGGTGTTAGTGGCCCCACCACACATGAAAACTTCAGCTCCTCATGTAAAATCTCAGACATGAGTTGTGTTAAAGTTACTGAGAGCTGATCTTTGATGGACCTGATGTTTGAATGTTGCTGTTGAAATATTCAGCTGTCTGAGTGTCTCACCGGTCTTGGAGAAGGGAATGTCGTCTGAAAGAGTCTCCATGATCAATTTAATGTCATCTGTCAGGTTGGAACAAACAACGTAGACCGTCTCTCCGTTGATGCAAGAGCAGCACTTAGAGGAAGAGGAGGAGAAGTTGCAGTGGGGCAGGGAGTTCGTCTTCCTCACGTACAGATTTTCAGCATCGTTGTGTTCATCGTACACCCGGTGTATTTCACAAGCTTTTGGGTGAACTGAGCTGAAGCAGGTGAGGCGCTGCAGGAGACAACAGACAGACTTTAGGAAACACCTGAGATTATTTATCAGAGGTGGGGTTGTAGAGAGAATAATTTATTACAAACAAACTAAAAGGCAACACAAGACACAAAGAGCAGCAGACAAACTATGTGGTAAAAAGAAACAACCCAGGAAATAAAACTTGACATAAGAACACAAAGCAAATACAGCGAGAGAAGATGATCCCAAAACTACAGCAAGTTTTTACTTTTAATAATAATAAATTGTTATTAATATTAATACTACTAATAATAGCAATATTATTAATATTGTTAATGATAATAATTATAATTATAATAAATGACGTGATTTTCGTCATATAACTACCGGTACGTCAGTGAGATCTGATTTTTTGGCTTCGGATGGAGCATGCAGGGCCCTTGGGCTTGTTGCAGCTCCTCAGGCTGAAGAAGTCTTTTGGATAAAAGACGAAATGCTTCAACAAGAAGAATCCATCCAGAGGACCTGGCTCAACCTGGTCAGGTTGTTCTACCTGGATTATTGAGCAGCTGCAGGACATTTTCAGATGAAGGTTGCTGAAACAGACTTCCTTCGTTTGATGGTGGCCTGAAGGCAGTCCGAGTGAAGAAAATTAAAAAATATAGAATTGTTTGGAGCAGCCTCATCCCCTCGTTGTGCTCGTTGTGCACTCAGGAGGACAGAAGATCATTAAACAGAGAGGGGTGGATTATGTTGATTTATAATCCGAACGGTGTGCATGTAAACACTTAATAATTTTATTCTGATTGTGGAAAACTGCCCTGACTGCGCATGTGTGACCTATGTCTACCTGACATGTTTCCACCTGGCTAGATGTAAATATGTCGGGGAATCAGAACTGGTCGGTGAGCGACAACATTTCTACTAGAAACTTTGAAAGTAGGCCTGTCACAATAACAAATTGTGCTGGGTGATTAATTGTCTCAGAAATTATTGCAATAAACGATAATATTGTTTAAAATTTGACAATAATTAGTAGTTGTCAAAGTAAAGAAAAAATGTTAATTTTTTTTGTGTGGTACTTTTTTTGACCACCGGATGGCAGTATAAGACTCTTTGAACCAAAGGATGGATAGTGAGGGAGTAAGCAGCGTGTCTAAGAAGAATGGGAGGGAAGATTCTTGACGTGACATGGGCTGTCTCTCTATGGTTCTCAAAATGACGGACGCTCGGTGTGATTCGAGCTCTTTAGCATTTTTCACACAAAGCTTTTAATAAAAATCAGTAAAGTTCTCAGCTTCTTTTTACATAGAAAAACAACTTTTTACACGAAGGCACAAGTTTCACCTGATACCAAGTACCGATAAAAGTACTAATTAAATTTTTTTTTTAAATCATTCTAATTAACTTAAACTGTTTATTTTCATTAGACACTTCAAACATAAATAAACAAAGTACATTACTATTGGTAATCTGTAAAGTACAGGGCTTAAAGTGAAAAAGAATCCTGAGCCTGAAACAGAGTTTACCACTCTGTGCATGTCGGTACTTCTATGTGAATAAAAGCCCGCTGCATGTAAACGCTCATCATGATGGAATTGTGCCCATGTGAACGATACAGTCAGATTATGTAATCTGAATACATTTCAATCCGATGAAAGAAGTGTGAGCATGTAAACATAGATGCTGGTTCACAGAGAATCACAGACTCAAGAAGGCTGGGTACTTCCACCTGCTGTTCAGAGTGCTCTCAGGGAGTTAGTGACAAATGTTACAACTAAACTAAAACATAGTGGGAAATAGACCCATTTAGTGTTTGTAAACAAGGACGGCTGCGCGCGCACCGGTGCAACAGAAGACTCCACCCACCCAGGCTTTTTACCAAGCATAACAAAGTTGCGGAGTGAATCTAGCTAAGTAATTTCCTCCACCAGCAACAAAATGTCAGGATGTTGCATATACAGTTGTACAAATAGGTATTCTAAGGAAGGACTGAAGTTCTCCCGCATACCAAGAGGCAATCGACCATTTCAAAGCCACCGAAGGCAGCTGTCGCTTCAGACCATCAAGCAGGTGGATTGGACCGAAGACATCATAAAAAATGCACGAGTATGCAGTGCACATTTTATATCAGGTAAGGTTACTCATCTAGTTTTATTTCACCATAAACCCTGGTTGTCATTAAACATTGTTTTTAAAAACTAGACGCAGTTTATTGCTGTTAAATTCGGTCGGAAAGTTGGCTAGAAGCTAGTTGCTAATAAGCTAGCTCTTAATAAACAAATGCCTCTGTGCTTTATTTTCAGGGGAAATGTCGTTGGATTATCAAAGTCCTGATTTCGTACCTTCTGTGTTTGTGTACACTAAAGGACAGGGATCATGAGCAAAGATGAAAAGGTATGGATAATTTGCCTTGGCCTGTCTTTACTATTTATTTTTATTTTTTTCTGTGTTCTGTTGTCATGGTCTTTAGCATACTTTGGTGTAGTGCAGGCTTTGAAATACAGCTCTGTATTAAAAGTAGATGATGTGTAAATGTTTATTTACTATGTGTGTCGCTACATCTTCACATATTTTTATTTTAGGTACCAGAGGAAAAAGAGGAGAGATGATGGTGTGCACAAGTCATCACATCAACCCAGCCCTGGCAGTGTCACTTCAGATGAACAACAAGAATCCAACATGGAACATGACCCTGGTACAAATATATTATGTCCTATCTAACACACTTTTTAATAAATTGATTGTTTGATAAATTAATTAATTATAGATAGATTTAATATTTCAAAAATACTAGGGTGTCGTCCAACATTCTGCTCATATTTTATTCAAACCAGAATGGTTTGCTTGCAGTTTTGATCCCATAATCATGTGTACAGCTAAATATTGTTCACAATTAATCAGCTAAAAAAGAACACACTTCACAGCACAGGCACATTCTGTGTCAGAGCATAAAGTGTTGCTTCCTGCTTTTTGGTGCATTTGCTTACCGTTTCTTTTCATAACTTTCAGCACAAGAAGATGTAGTCCCGAGGACTGAATATGATGATCTGAACCTGAGGCACTGTCAACTTCAGAATGAATATGCCCACCTGCGTCAGGAGTTTGACACGCTACAGGCTGAACATCAAAAGTTAAAACATAAACTGGAAGGATCTCAGTTTTCTTATTCAACTGTTAAGTGCAACTTTACACAACTCACAAACCTCTGTAAAAGTGTTGTTCCTAAAAAGTAACTAACTGCATAAAAAGTACCGTAATGTTCTGAATTTTTTTTACATTGATGTGTGCAATTTGATCCACATCACTTGAAATGAACTTTTAAATGTTGATGTACTGCAGTAGATCAATAAACTGTCACCTGTCTAACAATAAACAAACGATTTAATTAAATTAGAACCTGTGTATTTCTTCCAAATTGTATATACAGGTACAATGTGGTTCAAAATTAATCCTAATAATTGAATTTGACATGAAAAACAGATTAGAAGCCTACAAAAAAATTAAGATGTTTAATATAAGATTTATTTAAAACAATCAACATCAGATTATGAATGGCTGCAAAGATCAAGGTAAATAACAGACCACCTATGACAAAAAAATGTTGGTACACAACATAAAGTATAAAAAAAAACTGACATTTCTTACTTCTTTATGCACAAATTCATGGCATTTTACATTTAGGCCAAAAACATCTGGCATTCCTCACAGATCCAAGTTGCTGATTTCCTTTTGATTTTTGCACAGCTGTAGTGAAAGGAGTTATTGCACTTAACACAGCTGATCATTTTGCCGTACTCAAAGGCAGGATCGTGTCTTCTGGTCAGGAGTTCTGGCAACAAACCTGAGATAAAAAGGTTTTGAGCTTTTGGCAGGGTCTCTTGTAGAAACGCTAGATTTTTTATAACACGCTGTAGAATAAGTTGTTGTTTTGACCACAACACAAAGTCACAGTATTTGACATCAAACACAAACATGTGCAGTTGGATCTGATGGTAGTATGGGTGTGATTGCTTTAAAGTGAAAGAGTTGTCCAAACAAAAAAAATCTTCATGTGTTTTGGCCATTAAATCAGTGTATGTTTGTCGTGCAGTTTCCTCCATGTTTTGTCCCCACAGCACAGATGGTACATTTAAATCTCTGTGGTTGTACTGCATTACATCCATCAGATATGTGTTGCTGATCATGTCCGAAGTGGTGGCACGATGAAATTTGGTGCTTGTGATTCGACCAGCTCTATGGATGTTCCACTCCCTAGACGACTGCTGTCGGGTCACAGCTTCCAGCCTTTTGCACTGATCAGGTGTGTGTTTAGTTTTCAGCAGGTGAAATGTTTCCTCACATTTCACCTTTAGTTCATCGGGTGTGAGGTCTCTGGATGATGTGCTGAATAAAGCAGTTAAGGGCTCCGGTAAATCTCCATGCTCCTCATAGTTTTCGTCAGATGAAGCTGTGTCCGTGTCACTGTTGTCGAAGCTCGTCAGCACTGCACAATCTGGGTCCACAGCCCGCAGTTCTAGGATGTCGTCATCTGTCAGCACTATTAAAAACAAACAAAGATAGTTAGGGTGGTATATTACATCCACATCTTCAAAAGTGAGATGGAAATGTAAACGCAGGGCTCCACACTGCACTCAGCTGGGTTATATTTTACCTGTGAAGTTCAGACTGTTAACAATGTTTTTAGCCACTTCTCTATTAATAATGATTTATAATTAAATGCTTTAGTCGCTCAAACAATTTTTAATTAGGAGTAGAGGCCAATGCATGTTATGAATAAAAATGAAATGAGTGTGAACTTTGTTACTTGTACTGTATAAAGAAGTTACAGTAGTCTGGAGTCCCTGAAAATTTAATAATTATCAAAGTGGGCCTGATTTTGCCTCTGTCAACACCGGAGGTAACTGCAGCCTTCTCTGTCCTTCCCATCCTAACTGCGAGCTCAACTTTGAACAGTGTGGCAGCTGCATGACTACAGCATGATCCTAGACTGAAATGTTGGAAATTACTAACATGTTATGGTGTAAATGTCACTTTTGAATGTTTCCTGACTAAGTTCTGACTTTGATTGTAAATAAACATTTGTGATTTTCATTAGCTTCTGTAATTCAAGCCACTGTGACCTCTGGATGAATATTTTTGAATATGTAATGACTAAGTTATCTGAGCAATGCAAATAAAACATTTTACACTGAAAAGAATGTAAAATCTAAAATTTCAGTGGCCTAAAACAGAAGCAAATTATGCATATCAAGAACCAAAATTAACTTACCCTGCCATACAGGTGCAGTTTGCTGTGAGAATGTAGTTCTCCACTTTGTTGACGATTACCGTATTTTCCGGTGTATAGGTCGCACCTTTTTAATGGTTTTTTATGAGTTTTTCAAGGCCTGCGACCTATACACCAGTGCGACCTATACAAGGTTTTTTTTTGTTTTTTTAACTTTGGCAGAAAAGGGTGCAGTACCACTTTCGGCCACTAGGGGCGCAGTGCAGTACCACTTTCGGTCGCTAGGGGGCGCTGTGCAGTACCACTTTCGGCCACTAGGGGCGCATTGCAGTACCACTTTCGGCCACTAGGGGCGCAGTGCAGTACCACTTTCGGCCACTAGGGGCGCAGTGCAGTACCACTTTCGGCCACTAGGGGCGCAGTGCAGTACCACTTTCGGTCGCTATGGGCGCTAAAGAGACCTGTACCGGTATTTTTTTTTTTTTTTTTAACCAGTACAGTACCTGCAGACATGCTGGCTGGGGGGGAGTTACCTGTTTGTGTATTGAGCATAAAAGCCCATCACCCCGGCTACATCTCTGTGGGAGTAGGACAGATGCAACAGCGAACAACAACAGAAGAACAACAGAACAGCAGCCATGCCTCCAAAGAGAAAATCCTACACGGCTGATTTTAAATTGGAGGTAGTGAAATTCGCCGTGGTTCACGGGAACCGAGCCGCTGACCGCCAGTACGGGGTCAGTGAGAAGGTGATCCGCGGATGGAGGAAGTCCGAGGCGGTGATCCAGGCCATGAGGAGGACCAAGCGGGCAAACAGGGGCAAGAGAGCCAGGTGGCCACAGCTGGAGGACAAAGTCAAGTCCTGGGTCCTCTCGGAGCGCGCATGTGGGAGAGGGGTCTCCACAGTTCAGCTGCGCCTCCATGCCATCGCTCTCGCCAAGGACATGGGCATCACGGAGTTCATTGGTGGTCCGAGCTGGTGCTTTCGCTTCATGAAGCGCCAGGAACTCTCCATCAGGGCTCGGACCACCATGTGCCAGAAGCTCCCCGCTGACTTCCAGGAGAAGCTGGACACATTCCGTGCCTTCGTGAGCCGGCAGGTATGCTGACCTGCTGCTTTTTTTTTAGTGTGTTAAACATACCTGTATCTTGCTAAATTTTAATAGATTAATTTAATATAAAATCGCGCGCTCACAGCGAGTTTGTTGTCAGTGCGCGCGTGTTTCTTTGTTTAATGTACGAATATGTCTCCTTCGTGTGTCGCCTGGTACCAGTACCGCTAGCTAAGCTAAGCTAACATGATTTTTTTTCTGTGTGTTGTGTTAAACGTACGGTACCTGTATCTTGCTAAATTTTAATAGATTAATTTAAAATAACATCGCGCGCTCACAGCGAGTTTGTTGTCATTGCGCCCGCATTTCTTTGTTTAATGTACGAAGATGTCTGCCTTTGTGTGTCGTCTGGTACCCGTAGCTAAGCTAACATGGTATTATTTTGTGTGTGTTAAACGTACGGTACCTGCATCTTGCTAAAATTTAATATACCGTATTAATTTAAAATAAAATCAGAGCTCACAGCGAGTTTGTGGTGAGTGGGTGCGCGCTCGATTCTTTGTTTACTTTTTTTTGTGTGTTTAACGCACTTCTTGCTAAATTTTAATATATTAATTTAATAATAATACGGTAATACCGGTAATAATGAATTTCATTTATAATGCACGTTTTATTAACAAAAATCTCAAAGTGCAGCTAAAATTAAAGATAAAAAACAACTGATAAAATTAATTACCGGTAAGATCAGTGATAAAACAACAAGAAACAATAATAAAATCAATTAAAACAATGATAATATCAAATAAGATCAGAGATAAAATCATGTGGAGGCAGAGTACAGTAGGCTTGCTTAAAAATAAAGGTCTTTAAGCCTTGTTTAAAGTCAACCAGTGACTGGAGCACTGGTTTAATATAAATGTGGACATGTGATGTGATGTTGACAAACAAAGAAACATTTTTATGTTGCAGGTGGTTGCAGGTCTTGAAAATAGCACCCTCTCATAGTGGATCAACCAGTTTGCTGGTGACATTCACAACTACCGTAGCTGTTCACAGCCTAAAAAGTGATCATTATTGCACTGATGGCCACTTGCTATTCACAGAGGGCTGAGTGATACTTTATTTTGTGCTGTATAGGTCACAGTTTTTTTTTTAATGTTTCTTTCTTTGTCAGGACCATCAGGACTATGTGAGGACCATCAGCCAAACGATGGATCGATGTGTCCTTCAGGGTGCTAACGATCCATTGTTAGGCTGATGGTCCTCCATCATGTGAGCAGCTGGTTTCGGCTTTCATCAGCCAACTGGTTCATCCACTGTGAGAGGGTGCTACCAGTACCGGCTAATGTCTGCTTCTTTTGTTTTTTTAATGTTTCTTTCTTTGTCAGGACCATCAGGACTATGTGAGGACCATCAGCCTAACGATGGATCGATGTGTCCTTCAGGGTGCTAACGATCCATTGTTAGGCTGATGGTCCTCCATCATGTGAGCAGCTGGTTTCGGCTTTCATCAGCCAACTGGTTCATCCACTGTGAGAGGGTGCTACCAGTACCGGCTAATGTCTGCTGCTTTTGTTTACCGTACTGTAGCCCGACGCTAATGTCTGCCTTTTGTCTTTCTCACGCCAGGTCGAGACGCATGGGATCACTGCCGACCATGTGATTAATATGGATGAGGTACCGCTCACGTTTGACATTCCTCTAGGGAGGAGTGTCTCCCAGAAGGGGGAGAAGACTGTCAACATCCTCACCACAGGCCACGAGAAGTCCCACTTCACAGTGGTTCTGGCCTGTGGTGCTGACGGCTGCAAACTCCCCCCCATGGTCATCTTTAAGAGAAAGACCATTCCGAAGGAGGACTTCTGCTCCAGGGTGGTGGTGGCCGTGAACCCGAAGGGATGGATGGACGAAGCGATGATGCTTCACTGGATCACCAAGTGCTTCGTCCATCGTCCCGACGGGTTCTTTAGGACCAAGAAGGCTCTGCTCGTCATGGACAGCATGAGGGCCCATATTACGGACGCCATGAAGGCGAAGGTGAAAACACTCAACACTGTTCCCACAATCATCCCAGGGGGGCTGACGAAACTCCTGCAACCCCTTGATATCTCGGTAAACAGGAGTTTCAAGGCCTCCCTGAGGAAGTTGTGGGAGCAGTGGATGATCAGTGGCGTGCACAGCTTCACAGCGACGGGGAGGATGCGGCACGCCACCTTCGCCCAGGCAGTGGAGTGGGTGGACAAGGCCTGGGCTTCGGTCACCACCCGCACCATCAAGGCTGGGTTCAAGAAGGCGGGCATCCTCCCCCGGCCTGCTGGAGCTGGTGCTGAGGCAGAGGACAGCGGTGAAGAAGAGGAGGAGGAGGAGGAGGAGGGACCTCTCACCTCTGGCAGTCTGTCTCAAGAACTTGCTGAACTTTTCCAAAGCGACACAGAGGACGAGGAGTTTTTGGGCTTTGAATGAGTTTCTACTGTAAATAATTTGTAAATTTGTAAATAAAAACCACAAAAACATATCTGTTTCAGTCATCTTTATGTGCGGGTGTACAGGTACCGGTAGTAATTTCAAAGCTGCTTTATTTACGGTGTGTGGGTGTACCGGTACCGGTAACTGTCAAAGTTCACTGGTTAACAAAAATTAAACTGTGACACAGTCTTCCAAAAAAGGCAGCCAACAAATATTTTGTTAGGAGTTTCTGTAGTCCAATTTTAATGATGTTGGTGGTGTTTACATTCTGAAATAAGCTGATTTGTAATCATTTATTAACAAAAATTAAACTGAGACACAGTCTTCCAAAAAAGGCAGCCAACAAATATTTTGTTAGGAGTTTCTGTAGTCCAATTTTAATGATGTTGGTGGTGTTTACATTCTGAAATAAGCTGATTTGTAATCATTTATTAACAAAAATTAAACTGAGACAGTCTTACAAAAAAGAAGCCAACAAATATTTTGTTAGGAGTTTCTGTAGTCCAATTTTAATGATGTTGGTGGTGTTTACATTCTGAAATAAGCTGATTTGTAATCATTTATTAACAAAAATTAAACTGAGACAGTCTTACAAAAAAGGAAGCCAACAAATATTTTGTTAGGAGTTTCTGTAGTCCAATTTTAATGATGTTGGTGGTGTTTACATTCTGAAATAAGCTGATTTGTAATCATTTATTAACAAAAATTAAACAGACAGTCTTACAAAAAAGGAAGCCAACAAATATTTTGTTAGGAGTTTCTGTAGTCCAATTTTAATGATGTTGGTGGTGTTTACATTCTGAAATAAGCTGATTTGTAATCATTTATTAACAAAAATTAAACTGAGACAGTCTTACAAAAAAGGAAGCCAACAAATATTTTGTTAGGAGTTTCTGTAGTCCAATTTTAATGATGTTGGTGGTGTTTACATTCTGAAATAAGCTGATTTGTAATCATTTATTAACAAAAATTAAACTGAGACAGTCTTACAAAAAAGGAAGCCAACAAATATATATTTTTAGGTGTTTATCCTGCTAAAATTAAAATATCAATTCCTGCAGGTCTGTTCTCTGCATTTCCGGTGCTGCGCGTGCACGTTTGGTTTTCATCAGACGTGCCGGTAACTAGCGAAACAACTTTTTTAATCCAGCTCATTTCACAATTACGTTCAGTCTTTAAAAAAGTCAGCTAACAAATATAGTTTTGAGGTGTTTAGCCTGCTAAAATTCAAACACTGTACCAATTCATGCAGGTCTGTTCGCTGCAGCATTTCCGGTGCTGCGCGTGCACGTTTGGTTTTCATCAGACGTGCCGGTAACTAGCGAAACAACTTTTTTAATCCTGCTCATTTCACAATTACGTTCAGTCTTTAAAAAAGTCAGCTAACAAATATAGTTTTGAGGTGTTTAGCCTGCTAAAATTCAAACACTGTACCAATTCATGCAGGTCTGTTCGCTGCTGCATTTCCGGTGCTGCGCGTGCTCGTTTTGTTTTCATGAGACGTGCCGGTAACTAGCGAAACAACTTTTTTAATCCAGCTCATTTCACAATTACGTTCATTTATTAAAGAAAAGTTCAGCTCAGAAACACATTTGCTATAATTTTTATCCAACAAATATTTTTTTTTAAGTGTTAATCTTCTTAAAGCCTTGCTGTGTGCTCCTTGCAGCAGAGGTAAACACTTGGTCCATATTTCCGGGTTGACTCAGCGGTGACGCGGCACGTCAGTGGTGGATGACGCGTTACGTCGGCGGTGACGTACCGGTAGTGCGACCATGGTGCGACCTATACATCGGTGCGACCTATACATCGGTGCGACCTATTTATGGATTTTTCCAGTTTATTGATAAATATTAGACACTGCGACCTATACAACGGTGCGACCTATACAACGGAAAATACGGTACCCAAGCCTCATACATTGTACTCTTTACGCTTTGTCTCTGACTGGGGAGGACTTTGGACTTTAGGACACAGAAATCTGCGTCCATATCATTATATAGCACTTCCTGTACATGTCCACAAACAACGTAGTCATACGCATCGAGTGATTTGTATGCTCGTAGTTTTTCTCTTGTGTACACGCTAGGTTTCTCCACCAAATACGTGTAAATATCAGGCCACTGAATGCTAGGCCACTTACTCACGTCATCCTCCCATTCAGTAACTGTACACGGATCAGGAAGCTGATGGCCATTGCTCAAAGTTAACTTATTAAAGTAAGCTTTGCGATCAATTACCGATAACCCGCTAGCGTAGCTTGATAATACACTACGAGCCGCCATACTGCTGTGGCCACGGTGCGCGCGCAGCTGCTTGATGACGTAGGCTGTAAATGGGTCTATAAAACCCTTCAAACCAAACAAAGCAAAGAAATCATTTAACAGGATTTGTAGAAAAACCATCAGACATGACAGCTGCACGCTATCTGACGATACTGGAGACGTCTAAAGACGGTCCATCAAGATGACTTCTGTTTTGTTTTAGGACATGTTCCTCAACTCTGGAAAAAAGCTTCATCAGCTGCAGACTCGTACTCACCGTGTTGTCCACCTGCTTCAGGCACGTCCCCATCCTGATGAAAATCAGAGCAGCAAAGACAAAAAGCTTTTCCAGACACCACATTTTGTTTCTGTAGGAACAAAGAGAGATCAGTGACTCCTACTTCTGCCTCACAATGTTAATTACTAAAATATTCTTACACAATCAAATACACATTTTAATCTCAGGCTATAGAGCTTGGGCAATGACGTCACGACGAATGCGACGCCGCCATGTTTTCGGACATCCTTGACCAAAACAAACATGGCGTAAAACACCACACGAAGAACAAACATGGACCGCGAGAAACAGAAGATAAAGATTCGTTACCGCGACAAAACTGAACAAAGAAGCGAAGCAGCGCTATCTTGTTAAAACTGATTCCATTGGGCTGGATCCAGATGAGCACAGGCAGTGGACCGGTGATTTCAACGAGCTACCGCAGCTCCCGACATGAGCTACCTTGTGTGCGGTCTGAGTGCCTACACATGTGAGCAGTTCAGGAATTATAAATCTCTGGAAAGTCATCTTCAGTTCACAAATGGATGGGTGCAGGACCTGCAGATTTCTCAAGTCAACGACCAAAAAACTGTTGTTCTCACGAAGGTAGGTGAACACACAGGGACGTTGACATGTCGCAGCTGCTGCTGCCATTTTCTTCTCAAACTGCTGTGACAGGTTTTTAATTTCTGTAGATGCGTTTTGAGACAATTTTTAGAAAAACGGATCAAAGTAAATCACCCCGAGTTTTTCTAGTGACCCCTTAAAAAGATAAGCTGCCATGAAGAACATTATTTTATCTGCCCTTGTTCCAAAATTGATAATGATTTTGTTGAGGAGGTTTGTTTACAAAACAGATGTGCACAAAGTTTTTAAATTGTTCTAATGGGTTCTAACCCACCCATCTGCACATCCATCCACACATTCATCCATCAATCCACACATTCATCCATCCAGCCATCCATCCACACATTCAAACATCCACACATTCATACATCCAGCTATCCATCCATCCATCCATCCACACATTCATCCAGCCATCCACACATTCATCCATCCACACATTCATCCATCCATCCACACATTCATACATTCATCCATCCATCCACACATTCATCCATCCAATATAATATTAATTTATACCTTTTCTGCTACTTTAGAACAGGCTATTTACCATAAGTTTTATTAGGTTTTTAGAATGTACTGTATTTGTAACCTAACCTATGGAAAAAGTAGTGATGTGAAGGTAATGGATTTTACAATTTTATGTTGATTAATGTAGCAGAAATTTTCTATTTTTCCCCCTAGGTTCTGCACTCTCAGCGCCTGAATGAAGCACCACTCCAACCATGGGTGATTCTACGTTCCACGGGACAAGTAGACTGTGCACAGTCTAATGCCTCTGCTGTTATGTCCTCCAGTGTCACCAGACCAGCTCTGTCTGCTGTGCGCAATGTGTGCTACCCCAGAAAAACAACAAGCACAGCTGCCATGAAATGGGGGGTCGATCATGAAGAGCAAGCAAGGGAAACGTCAAACTGTCAGCATCGCAGCATGACAACTTCAACCTAGAAAAATGGATTTATAATAAATCCAGAATTTCCAGAGGTTGGTGCATCTCCAGATGGCATCATCCACTGCTCATGTTGTGAGAAAGGATGTCTGGAAATAAAATGCCCATTTAAGCACCGCGACAACTTCATCATGCAGGCCTGTGCAGATGACAGCAACTTTTGTCTTTATCAAAGTGATGGGAAATTAAACTTGAAGCAAACACACAAATACTACAGGCAGGTACAAATGCAGATGTTTGTGACCAAGTCAGCTTTTTGTGACTTTGTGGTGTGGTCACAGAAAGACTGTGTTGTTGTACGAGTATTTCCCGATGTGACCTTCTGGACCACCCTTTTGACAAAATCACAGGAGTTTTTTTTGAAGGTGTGTTTACCAGAACTTGTAGCATGTCACTACCAGAGCGGCCGCCTCTACAACCTGTGATAATCCTTTATCAGAGCAACACTCATCTGGTCCAAAACAGAAAAAACAGAAAATAGCAAAAAAACGTTTGTGGTGCCTTTGCAAAGGTCCTGAGGAGAAGGATGACATGGTGGCCTGTGACAATGAGAACTGCAAAATCCAGTGGTTCCACTTGACATGCGTGGGGCTCACTCAGGCACCGTCGGAGACTGAGCCGTGGTTATGTGCCACATGCACAAAAATGTCTTGCTGAATCAGTTGTCACTGACAGCTAATTTCCTAGCTAGGTGCAGCATATGGAGGGAGGGATATGTTGAAGAATGAGGAAGTGGCAGCTAAGCACTGCTTTCTGACTTTATGCAGGTTTTTTATGCAATGATTACAATTTATTCTTTCTGTATGTGTTGTGTGTGTTATGTTTAATTTTGTGGACCACAAGTCTGTTGAATAAAGTTGATGATGATGAATAAGCAAAAGGTACTATTGCTAATTTGTTTTTTATTCTGACTCAGTGGTTCGGGAATCAGAATTTATTCTCAAAATTTTTGTTTGATATTTCATTGGTCCTAGTTCTCATTAGTTGCAAAGCATGCTTACATTTTCTAAAACTCACTTTGTTGTGCAAATATCAGATAAAATTGCACCTTAACATGTAATTTTAGCACATTGTTAATGTGAAATATATCTGCAAAAATCTAAAAAAGCTAAGTCTGGTCCTCTGGACATTCAACTTTTGAATGTCCAGAGGACCAGACTTAGCTTTTTTAGATTTTTCTACCTGGATTATTGAGCATGCATCAGGGTATATCTGCAAGAAGTTTTCATTTTCTGTGTTTATTGTATTTGAACTGTATTTATTCTTGTTAACACTACAAATGTCACATATTTTACCCATGTGGTGACGGATAATCGTAAACTCGGTTGATCTGTTGTGTTACTGTAACTTAGACATGTTCAACATTATTTAACAAGAGACTACAAACTGAATTAATCTGCAATAATTTATTTACAGCATGCAGCATCGAAGCAACACTTGGGCAAAAGTAGATACATTTTCACGTTCAGTTCATCAGTCAATGTTCACACAGATAATAATTCATATTTTCAAAACAACACTGGGGCCTTGCAAACAATAATGTCTCTCTGGCCAGTGCACCAAAGGGCTGAGGTGTGTAAACATTACACCTATAGTCTTTCTAAATGTGGTGGACACAAGCTTTCGGTTGATGCAGAGCAGGTGTGCAATGTGCTGGATTAGCAGATTAAGCCTCAAGCGCATTAAAGTTAGAAGGAGCATCTGAAAATGTGAAAGATTTCTTCCAGGCTGTGGAAGACAGGGGAGCAGCTGAGCCAGCACACCCATCACAACAGCCAAACATGGAAGCCCAGTGTAATACTTGACAATTGCATCATCTTTTAAGAATTGCTCATTCATTTTCTTTTGGGACAGCTCTTCCTTCAGGATCCTGTTTTCCTCCAGCAAGCGATTAATTTCAGCACCTCTGAGGACACACAGTCCACATTCCTGCAGTGTTTCAGCACTGTCCTTTAGTGCAGCTTCATCACCCTTTGACCCCGCGCCGGTTTCATCCACCTCGGACCTCTGTACACCTTGAACCACGTCGGACCCCTGGGCTGTTTCATCCTCAGAAAAACTCTGAGCAGCTACACCTGGAGGAGCAGTTTCATCCATCTCTGATGTCTGGCTACGCAGATCTGGTGGTGTGGCAGGTGCAGTGTTGACCTCTGTGGTTGATTTGTGTCTCTTGGTCCGACGGGCAAATCGGGCAGTGTTCATTGTTTTGACTTCGGTGTGCCCGAGATGTAAAGAGGGTACCCAGTCAGGATCACAATGTAGGAATTCATACGCTGGCTTGCCTAAGAAGAGATAAAAGAACTTGATTAGATGATCTAGCTAGCCAGCCAGCTAGCTGTTTGTAAACGATCCTGTGTTACATATGAGCAGTTAATAAGTGTAATATTATTTATTTAAACCTTACCTGTGTGGAAATGCTTCGAACACACAAACATGTGTCTGGAAATACTCCTGAAAGTGATGTTTGTTCGTTTAACAGGTCATGTCACCATGTCTCTGTTAGCTTAGCAACCTGTGTTCCTCTGTGTTGTTTTCATGCCGGAAAGATGAAAAAACGGACTCCATTTGCAATACGGCTCCCCCTGCGATCGTGAGAACGATTGTGACAGTTTACAACACAACAAGTAGTTACCAATTCAGCGTATTTCACCTAGGATAACACACTACAACTAACGCAAACCCCGGTCACGTCAGACTCCGTGTCCTAAAGTACCGGGATGCTTTGCGCGATCCCGGTCCGCTGACGTCACGATTCCAAGCTCTATAG
>JBBPBX010003147.1:71464-84596 GCA_038048925.1 Garcialebias charrua | reverse complement strand
TATATATATATGTATATATATATATGTATATGTATATATATATATATATATATGTATATATATATATGTATATATATATATATATATGTATATTGTCAAAGTGTGCAGGACTTTTATGTTGAAAACAGACTGACTTAAGACACACAGCAAATTCACGTTCACGCACACACACACAAAACCAGATTAATAACACATATATGATCACTCACAGGCCCTGAGTACAGGGTGTACAGAAACACAATTTTTATATATGGTTTTTATCCCTTGGTGTTTGACCTAGCCTAGATTAGTTTAATTTTTATGACATTTTAAACTCATAAACAGACATATAAGACATGTGTTTTTATTTTTAGGCTTTGTTTGTATTTTAGTAAACTGTCTTTGAGTTATTGTATGGCATTTTCAGTTAACGCTGTGCTATAAGAAATATAAGATTGAGTCAGGCCTCACATTAACACACGCACAGCAAAGGTCATATATGCATGTTCACTCAGGCCCAGGAGGAGGCCTGAACAGAATTAGGTCAAGTAGATAAGAACGCAAGAAGGTTGCAGAGGGAAACCTTTCCGCTGTTGGTTTTGCCGTGTTGTCATACAGAACTCCCCAAAATAAATAAAAAGAACACTTTGTTAGACGATCTGAAGGCCTCTTAAAACAGAGCTCTGTGATTCAAGGCCTGTTAAAAATGAAAAGAGTTTTTAAAGCATTTAAAACAAAGATCTATCCATCCATCCATTTTCTTCCGCTTATCCGGGGTCGGGTCGCGGGGGTAGCAGCCTAAGTAGGGAGGCCCAGACTTCCCTCTCCCCAGCCACTTGGAGCAGCTCCTCTGGGGGAATCCCAAGGCGTTCCCAGGCCAGCCGAGAAACATAGTCCCTCCAGCGCGTCCTGGGTCTTCCTCTGGGTCTCCTCCCGGTGGGACATGCCCGGAACACCTCACCAGGGAGGCGTCCAGGAGGCATCCTAACCAGATGCCCGAGCCACCTCAACTGGCTCCTCTCGATGTGGAGAAGCAGCGGCTCTACTCCGAGTCCCTCCCGGATGACTGAGCTTCTCACCCTATCTCTAAGGGAGAGTCCAGCCACCCTGCGGAGAAAACTCATTTCAGCCGCTTGTATCCGAGATCTTGTTCTTTCGGTCATAACCCAAAGCTCATGACCATAGATGAGGGTGGGAACGTAGATCGATCGGTAAATTGAGAGCTTTGCCTTTTGACTCAGCTCTCTCTTCACCACGACAGACCGGTACAGCGCCCGCTTCACTGCGGACGCTGCACCTATCCGCCTATCGATCTCACGCTCCAGTTTTCCCTCATTCGTGAACAAGATCCCGAGATACTTAAACTCCTCCACTTGGGGCAGGACCTCCTCCCCGACCCGGAGAGGGCACGCTACCCTTTTCCGGCTCAAGACCATGGCCTCGGATTTGGAGGAACTGATCCTCATCCCGGCCGCATCGCATTCAGCTGCAAACCGCTCCAGTGAAAGCTGTAGATCACGAGCTGATGAAGCCAATAGGACCACATCATCTGCAAAAAACAGAGAAGCGATTCTAAGGCCACCAAAACGGATCCTCTCAACACCTTGGCTGCGCCTAGAAATTCTGTCCATAAAAGTTATAAACAGAATCGGTGACAAAGGGCAACCTTGGCGGAGTCCAACTCTCACCGGAAACGAGCCTGACTTACTGCCGGCAATGCGGACCAAGCTCTGACACCGGTCGTACAGGGACCTAACAGCCCATATCAATGGGCCTGGTACCCCATACTCCCGGAGTACCCGCCACAGAACCCCCCGAGGGACGCGGTCGAATGCCTTTTCCAAGTCTACAAAGCACATGTAAACTGGTTGGGCAAACTCCCACGCACCCTCCAGGACCCTGTTGAGGGTGTAGAGCTGGTCTAGTGTTCCACGACCAGGACGAAAACCACACTGCTCCTCCTGAATCCGAGGTTCGACTATCCGACGGACCCTCCTCTCCAGAACCCCTGAATAGACCTTACCAGGGAGGCTTAAGAGTGTGATCCCTCTATAGTTGGAACACACCCTACGGTCCCCCTTTTTGAATAGGGGAACCACCACCCCAGTCTGCCAATCCAAGGGAACTGCCCCCGATGTCCACGCGATATTGCAGAGTCGCGTAAGCCAACACAACCCCACAACATCCAGAGCCCTAAGGAACTCAGGACGAATCTCATCCACCCCCGGAGCCTTGCCACCGCGGAGCTTTTTAACCACCTCGGCGACCTCCGCACCAGAGATTGGAGAGCCCGATCCAAAGTCCCCAGGCTCCGCTTCCTCAGTGGAAGACGTGCCAGTAGGATTGAGGAGGTCTTCGAAGTATTCCGCCCACCGACTCACAACATCCCGAGTTGAGGTCAACAGCACGCCATCCCCACCATAAATGGTGTTGGTCGCGTACCGCTTTCCCCCCCTGAGACGCCGGATGGTGGACCAGAATCGCCTCGAAGCCGTACGGAAGTCATTCTCCATGGCCTCTCCGAACTCCTCCCACGCCCGAGTTTTTGCCTCAGCAACCACCCGAGCCGCATGCCGCTTGGACTGCCGGTACCTATCTGCTGCTTCCGGGGTCCCACAGGCCAAAAAGGCCCAATAGGACTCCTTCTTCAGCTTGACAGCATCCCTCACCGCCGGTGTCCACCACCGGGTTCGAGGGTTGCCACCACGACAGGCACCAACAACCTTGCGGCCACAACTCCGATAAGCTGCCTCGACAATAGAGGCGCGAAACATGGCCCACTCGGGCTCAATGTCCCCCGCCTCCCTCGGAACGTGTTCAAAGCTCTCCCGGAGGTGGGAGTTAAAGCTCCGTCTTACGGGAGACTCTGCCAGACGTTCCCAGCAGACCCTCACAATACGTTTGGGTCTGCCAGGTCTGACCGGCATCCTCCCCCACCATCGGAGCCAACTCACCACCAGGTAGTGGTCAGTTGACAGCTCCGCCCCTCTCTTCACCCGAGTGTCCAGGACATGCGGCCGCAGATCAGATGAGACGACAACAAAGTCGATCATTGAACTACGACCTAGGGTGTCCTGGTGCCAAGAGCACATATGGACACCCTTATGCCTGAACATGGTGTTCGTTATGGACAATCCATGACGAGCACAGAAGTCCAACAACAGAACACCACTCGGGTTCAGATCAGGGGGGCCGTTCCTCCCAACCACACCCCTCCAGGTCTCACTGTCATTGCCCACGTGAGCGTTGAAGTCCCCCAGCAGAACAAGGGAGTCCCCAGGAGGCGCACCCTCCAATACCCCCTCCAAGGACTCCAAAAAGGGTGGGTAATCTGCGCTGCCGTTCGGCGCATAGGCACAAACAACAGTCAGAGCCCGTCCCCCCACACGTAGGCGAAGGGAGGCTACCCTCTCGTTCACCGGGGTGAACCCCAACGTACAGGCACCAAGATGGGGGGCAACAAGTATGCCCACTCCTGCTCGGCGCCTCTCACCAGGGGCAACTCCAGAGTGGAAGAGTGTCCAACCCCTCTCAAGGAAACTGGTTCCAGAGCCAGAGCCATGCGTTGAGGTGAGTCCGACTATTTCTAGCCGGAACCTCTCAACCTCACACACTAGCTCAGGCTCCTTCCCCACCAGAGAGGTGACATTCCATGTCCCAATGGCCAGCTTCTGTAGCCGAGGATCAGACCGCCAGGGTCCCCGCCCTCGGCCACCACCCATTCCACAATGCACCCGACCCCTTTGGCCCCTCCCACAGGTGGTGAGCCTATGGGAAGGGGGACCCACGTCTCCTCTTCGGGCTGTGCCCGGCCGAGCTCCATGGGTGAAAGCCCGGCCACCAGGCGCTCGCCAACGTGCCCCTCCTCCGGGCCTGGCTCCAGAGTGGGGCCCCGGTGACCCGCGTCCGGGCGAGGGAACATTGTTTCCATTTATATTACTCATCATAAGGGGTCTTGTTAAAACAAAGATAATTAAAATAAAATGTAATCTTTGAATAAGCAATTTTTGAACCATGCTACAGCAGCCAGACAAGCAGCTCTAGCGCACACACACACAAGCACATGAGCAGGTCTCTCTCTGAGCAGAAATAGGTCAGATGAGATAAAAAAGTGCACACTTTTACAAACTCACAGAAGAAGAGAAGAACGTGGAGTGGACTTCAGTCTGCTGAAACCGGTTCAAAAGGCTTCTACACCAACTGGTATTAAATTAGAACTTTTCAATGTGCAGTCACTATCAAACAAATCATGCCTAATTCACGATCACATTCTGGAGAAGGACTTGGACCTCATGTGTCTTACAGAGACTTGGCATCAGCCAGATGTGTACAGTTCTCTAAATGAGGCCTGTCCGTCTGGTTACAGTTATCTGCAGAGAGCCCGCAGCACTGGCCGCGGTGGTGGTCTGGCTGTAATCTACCGCAATAATTTAAAATTGACACATCTAGCTTCTCAGGACTTTTCCTCTTTTGAAAGTTTGGCCTTCAACTTCAAAGCCCCACTCCTGATGAACGTTATATTGATTTATAGACCTCCCAAACCGCATGTTTCATTTAACTCAGAGATGCATGACCTCCTCACCTTTTTCTGCACCTCCCCTGTGAAAACTATTTTTCTTGGCGATCTAAATATCCACATGGACAATTCCTCTTCCCCGTTGGCAACAGATTTTAAGTCTCTTCTGGACTCTCTTAATCTCACCCAACATGTGGACGTCCCTACGCACAGCAGGGGGCATACTCTGGATTTGGTGATTACAGACACTGTACTCATCAATAACTTATCTGTATATGACCTGGGTGTCTCGGACCACAGTGTCATCTCTCTGGAAGTGCCTTCAACTTCACCTGCTTCAAACCCAAAGCGACCCATCCAGTTCCGGGACTTTAAAAACATTTCCCCTGATGTTCTGTCCGCTGATCTTCACGCCCTGACCGCTGTCAATCATTCATCTGCCAATGACTCCGTTGATTACTACAACCGATCTCTCCAAGAGCTTCTGGACCTACATGCTCCCTTGAAGACAAGACTGGTGTCTTTCTCCCGTTCAGCCCCCTGGTACACTGGTGAGCTCCGCAGGATGAAGGCAACTGGCCGTGCTATCGAGAGACGTCTAAAATCATCTGGTCTCTCGGTACATAAGCAGGCATACAAAGAACATCAGAAAGCATACGCCTATTCTCTTAAAGAAGCACGCTCCAAGTATTACTCCAACATCATCAACACCTGCCCTGGTAACTCTAAACAGCTCTTCTCCACAGTAACTCATCTACTTAATCCCATTAAACAAACTTCTGAGGAATGTGTTCAAAAATGCGACCTGTTCCTTTCATCATTTAAAAACAAAATTGACACCATCAGATCTCAGCTTCACAACCTCCCTGATCTTCGTTTACCATCTACCCGTCTGCATCCTGGGTCCCTGAGCAGCTTTGATGAGGTTGTTCAGAGTGAGGTGGAGTCCATCATAAAGAAAATGAAGCCTTCATCCTGCGCCCTGGATCCCTTCCCCTCATCTCTCATAAAATCCAATCACTCTGCAATAAGCCCATTAATCACTCAAATAATAAATCAGTCTCTACAATCTGGTCATGTTCCACTGCCTCTAAAAACTGCCATCATTAGGCCTCTTCTGAAAAAATCTAATTTGGATCCCGACATTTTTTCTAATTACCGCCCAATTTCCCACCTCCCGTTTCTGTCCAAAGTGCTGGAAAAAGCAGTTGCTGCTCAGCTGCAGGACCACCTACAGCAACACTCTCTGTACGAGAAGTTTCAGTCTGGATTCAGAGCAGCTCACAGTACTGAGACTGCATTACTGAGAGTTACAAATGATATCCTCATGGCTGCTGACACTGGCTCTCCCTCCGTCCTTGTCCTCCTTGACCTCACTGCAGCCTTCGACACTGTGGACCATAATATTCTCCTCCACCGTCTTCATGTGGAGGTCGGTCTCTGTGACACTGTCCTGGACTGGTTCAAATCTTTCCTCTCCGATAGGCTGGAATGCGTTAGTCTTGGCAATGCCACTTCCCAGACAGTCGGTGTCTCCTGTGGTGTCCCTCAAGGGTCAGTTCTGGGGCCCCTGCTGTTTTCCCTTTACATGCTGCCTTTAGGTCAAATTATTAATCAGTTCAACATTTCTTTTCACTGCTATGCCGACGACACACAGCTTTACATCAGGACTGGATCATCCTCATCATCCCCATCTCCATCTTCACTCACTGCCCTCTCTGCCTGCCTGGAGGAAATAAGGGCATGGATGAATCAGAACTTTCTTCAATTAAACTGCTCCAAGACTGAGGCCATAATGATTGGCACCCCTCACCAGATACAAACATCAACTTTAACAACAATCTCCTTCTCTGGTCAAGACATCCCCCTCTCCACCTCTGTTACAAATCTTGGAATAAAAATGGACTCTCATCTTACATTTGAAAATCACATTAAGCATCTGTTTAAAACTTGCTTCTTCCATCTTCGAAACATCTCCAGACTTCGCCCATCTCTGACTTTTCCCGATGCTGAGAAACTCGTCCATGCCTTTGTCTCCTCCAGGCTCGACTACTGCAACTCCCTGTTTATTGGAATCCCTGGCAAAAACCTTCAGAAACTTCAATATATTCAAAACAGTGCAGCAAGGATTTTATTGAGAGCTCGTAAATTTGAACATATTACACCCATTCTCCATAACCTCCATTGGCTTCCTGTCACCTACAGAATTCAATACAAAACTGCTCTCATTACACATCAATGCTTACATGGAACTTCACCTGACTATCTAAAGGACATTCTTGCACCATATTCATCCACCCGGTCTCTACGATCACAGAACAGTAATCTACTTCACATTCCACGAACCAAATTAAGGACCATGGGAGACAGGGCATTCTGTGTGGCTGCCCCCCGCCTATGGAACTCCCTTCCTGACTGCCTGAGAGCTCCACAGTCACTGGTTGACTTTAAAAGCGGTTTAAAGACTTTTCTTTTTAAGCAAGCCTATTCTGCCCCCGCATGATTTTATCTTTGATCTTGGTTGATAGTATTATTGATTTTACTTGATTTTATCACTTGTTTTATTTATTTATTTATTTATTTTTTAAGCAGGCCTATTCTGCCTCCACATGATTCTGTTTTTAATCTTAGTTAATACCATTATTGATTTTATTTGATTTTATCACTTGTTTTTATTGTTGTAGCACTTTGAGATTTTTATTAATGAAAAGTGCGGTATAAATTGAATTTATTATTATTATTATTATTATTAAGAGCTGCGGAGGAGTTTGTAGGCTCTTAATAAACAGTTCACTTCTAAATCAAACACATATAATTATATAAAAAAGTGTTCTTATATGAAACAAAGTGTGATAAGTGATTGAATATGTGAAGTGTGTGTCAAGTAATTAACTGAAGATGCAGGATTATGTATTGTGAGTAAATGTATGTTATTTTATGTTTTCTTTTAAGATTCACAGCAAACCAAAGAGGTTCTCCACTGCTGGGTATTGATGATAGTTTTGAATATTACACAACACGTTACAAAAGTGTTTTTTCCACAGTTTTGGTAAATGTAGGTAAAAGTTGAGGATCTAGGTGAAAGTTGAACTTGTTCTGACTGAAAAATTGGAACTTTGCCCAAATGACAGATGGCATTAAGTCATTCTCTGCTAAGGGAGGGTGACAGCTGAAAGAGACATTATGTCACCAAACTCTGTCCAGGAGGCTGGGAGGTGGTGTAAAAAGTTACCTCACCATTGACCAATAGAATGACAGGAAGATGACATATGGTCTAGAATAAGTGGGGGTCAAACCCTTTTCTTGACTATAAACAGGGGCGCCGTATGGGGGGTAAAAGTTGGTACGATTCCAGGGGCCCTTGACAAACAGGGGCCCTCAGATTGGCCTTTTTTATTTTTATTTTTTTCATGGTGTGGTTGGCCCCTGATAATAATACATTAATGGTAGTAGCTTTGTTTTTACTTGTTCTAACAGTAAAACTTAAATATTATCTTTCCCAGACCAAAAAGCAAACATCGTCATATTTAACAAACACCCCTCTGTATCTGCATGAAATGGTATGTTCCTTAGCTCACTTGACGCTGCTGTGCTGGTGTTACTTTGCAGTCAGAGGATGACAGAGTAACAACAAACATGCTGCCCAGAAAAATCGTAAAATCAGGCTGTCAAAATAGGAAAGAGAAATAAGAAAAGGAAGACAGACAAAGGAAAGGGTGTCGATTTGTAACAGTTTTTCCCCAAGAGAGGTGGGTAGATGTGCGTGATTCAACCTGTTCGCTTGCTTAGCCTCCATTTCACGATGGCATATTATGCCATCAGTTTGAGTGTGCAGTATGTTACCACTGATTTGAGAGCAGATATATAAACTAACAATAATTTGAAGCGTGTTTGCGTTCAGAACACATGCGCACGCCACGCTTGCTCGTAGTGTCTCTGACAGCAGCGGGGGCTCCTCGTTTTTTTTTTTTTTTGCTCCCTCCCTCTCTTCTCTGTCTGTCATCGCGGCTCTGAGCTCGCAACCCAAGTTATGAACTGCACGTCACCATCCAACCAAGGTTCCCCCGCAGAACAAGTGGGGTCCACAGAGTTTGGTCTGATCAGGCAGACGGAGGATCTTGGTCTTTTTCATTAAATTTACTGAACCAAGAGGCAGAATGACAAAATCTTAGATTTATTAACTCAACAAAAGATAATAAGATACACATGTTTTTATTTTGTAGACCAGATTAGAATATTTAGTTAAGCATACAAATATGTTTACTGTCCTTGTGTTTTAGGTAATGCCATTATGCAGTATTCCAGGTAGAAAAACAAGAAAAGTTTAACTTTTTTATTATTATTATTATAGGCAATATTTCTTAATTACATATAAGATGTATTATTTGTTGGGTTTGATTCTATTTGTAGATATTCAAATTAATTTACTAGATAGTCCGTCTTCTTTACAGACATTTTGTTGTATTGCTTAGTAGAATTTGAATATCTACAAATAATACCAAAACCAACAAGTAATATAATTTAGAAATGTTGCCTAAAATGCACATTGACAATAAGCATATTTGTATGCTTAACTAAATATTCTTGGGCTACAAATGTTTAAGTTATATATTATATTTTGTTGATTTAATATATCTAAGATTTTGTCACTTCCGCCTCTTGGTCCAGTACTTTGATTTGCAAGACATGCTTTGATTGAATGAAAACAACCTGGCTGTGATTGGCTGGTGATGTGCTTCATTTACATGTAACTTGGGTTGAACATGCAGAGACAGAGCCACGTGCAAGCAGAGGGAGATGAGCAAGCGTGTGTGTGATTTGAATGCACATGCTTCAAATTATTGTTCATTTATATTGATATCTGCTGTTAAATCAGTGTTACTCAAGCTGGTGGCACAAATGTAACGAAATATTTCACCAGCATTTAATCAATGAAAGAAAATGTTTACCAAGATATTCATATATACATATAACTTATCCCTGTACTATTCACCACACTTAACAACAGATGAGTCAGAATCAGCAGCAACCCAAACTCCCAATATCAGTGGAGCTCCTCCTCCCTGTCCCTGTGAAAAAGGTGAGCAACACTGTTCATTGACATGTAAGGTAACTGCAGAGCATACATGGCAACCCCTTGGGACATTTACCTGTATACTGACTGTCAAAAATCTGTAATTGTAATTTTCACCAACAACTCTGTATTGGGGGTGGGGGGCTGTCTGCGGGGGGATACAGCACAAACCAGGCAGAAAGGAGGTCGGGGAGAGAACTTATTTCTAATGGCAGAACGATTTGTAGAACAATTGGAGCACTATCATCACAAAATATGCACATATCACAGTTACTTCATTAGACAATAATATTAACAATAACATATAAAGACAGACTGGGTGTAGAGTTGAAGAATGTGTTCATTTAACTTTATTGGGTTGTTTTACATTTGAAACTGAGTTTTTTTTAAAGAAAATTTGTAAAACTGAAAAAAATCTGTGAGGTTGCTTTCTACACCTGTATACCTGCAAAATTAGGGAAAATCCATTTAAATTATGGACAATTTGACATGTATGGCAGAGTCTCTGGGGATTTTCCTCTCTCTTGCGCTTTCTACCATTACACAACAAAACTGAAATACTTATTGCAGGGGGGCCCAATTGGATTTTTTTTTCATGGGGCCCAATATTCCTGGCGGCCCCCCTGAGTACACCGACCGTTTCCAGCTCATGTGTCCGAAAAAAAGCTCCTCTGCTCGGACTGACTCTGTCGGCCTCCTGGTCTGGAGGTAACTTCTGTTAGCTCTGTGTTTGTTAGCAGTCAAGAACCACTCAGCGGATTTTTCTGAAACTTACAGAATGTAATCACTGTATGGACGTTTACAAGTGAGTAGCTTTATTAGATGTTTGAGATAAAATTAAATAAATGATCTTTTATTAACGGTTAGCTTCAGTTAGCTTCTGTTTTTAGCATTGGTTTTATTTCTGTTTACGTTATAAATAGCTTCGAAACCACTCTGTGTATATTTTTTCTGCTTACAGAGTGTAATTATATGGGTTTAATGTACTAACTGTTGGCCTGGATGAAACATTTGAGATAAAATTTGATTTTTTATTCGTGTTTTAAGAGACAGACTCTTCTGCTAGCATTGGTTTTATTTCTGTTTACGTTATAAATAGCTTCCAAACCACTCGGTGTATATTTTTTCTGCTTACAGAGTGTAATTATAAGGCTTTAATGTACTAACTGTGGGCCTGGATGAAACATTTGAGATAAAATTCGATTTTTTATTCGTGTTTCGAGAGACGGACTCTTCTATGTTAGCGCTGGTTTTATTTCTGTTTACGTTATAAATAGCTTCGAAACGACTTGGTGTATATTTTTTCTGCTTACAGGGTGTAATTATATGGGTTTAATGTACTAACTGTTGGTCTGGATGAAACATTTGAGATAAAATTAGATTTTTTATTCGTGTTTTGAGAGACGGACTCTTCTGTTAGCATTCGTTTTATTTCCGAGTATATTTTAGCAAATAGCTAATAAACCACTCTGCTAATAAACCACTAACCCTTGTGCTATAATGTCAGCTATAATTTTTAGCAAACAAATAATTGTTTTTACCATGTTAATCTTCTTAAAAGCCTTGCTGTGCGCTCCTGTGGCAGACATTAGCAGCAGGGCTAAACACTCGGTCCATATTGCCGGGTTGTCTCAGCGGTGACGCGTCACGTCAGCAGTGGATGACGGGTTACGTCGGCGGTGACGTAGGTGCGACCTATTTCTGGATTTTTCCAATTTATTGATAAAAATTGGGCAAAGCGACCTATACACAGGTGCGACCTATACAACGGAAAATACGGTAATGATGTAAGCAGGATGGATTTTGTATTATAAAGTATTTCACAGGTAGTAAAATAAGCTAAAATGCACATATATATTGCACATTAACATAAACTACACAGGTTGTGTGACAGGTTATTTCACATAGTGCGTAACATTGAGATGAATTATGATGTTAAGGTAGTGACATACATGATACAGCCGCATAATGCAGCAGCAATAAACATATTAGTTGCCACAGATGTGGCTCGGTGCAATGTTATTGTCAGTTGTTCAGTGTTATTATCAAGAGTTCAATAATCTGACAGCTTGTGGATTATAACTGTGTTTGAGACTTTGGCACTATGGCAGACTTCTATATCATCTGCCTGAGGGTAGTAGATGGAAGAGTACCGGTATTTGTGCTGGGTGGGTGTGGTCCTTAATGATGCCGCATGCTTTTTGCAGCTGTATGAGCTAGATGTTCATACTTGTCTCTACCTTGAATGCAGGCACTGTTTCCTGTTCTGAAAAATGCTGTGATCAGCTCTTAGCTCCTTTTGCCATAGTCTGCTTTTGCAATGCCTCTGTCGTCCATCTCCAGTACTGCTCAGTTTCATTAATGAACTGGCCTACCCAGTTTATTAATTTGCCACTTTAGATGGATGGTGGAGAAAGTCAAATCAAAACTGGAGCATTCATATTTTCTTTCAACAGCACCTTTTGGAAACTCTAAACACCTCCAGGACTTCAACCCATTGCATTGACTTTCCAGACTTTATGAATCATTCTTTTCCTCGAGATTTTTAACATATATGAAAAATAAACATTTTTCAGCTTATTCTTTCTGCAGATGTTAACACAGAAAACAAACTTACCTAAAAGATTTGGTGATTGTTTCACTCTAGATGTCCCTCATGATCTGTCCCTACAGCAATATAATTTTTACGATGCAGACTTCTAAAAAACATTAATTATTTTAAATAAAAATGGCTTGAATGAAATTGTTTGCTCAGAAGTACTACTGGAAACATTTGAATAACATACTGAAGCTATGCACAATTGTTGTAATGTGGTTTAACACCTTTAAGTCAATCGCACCTTTTAGGATGCTGCTAAAACTTTTTTGATTATCTCACGCACACTTGGTGTCACATGCTCATTCTTCACACTTTGTTTTTTCATGTCATTCCACTGGTTTTACAGACTTTATATAACCAGCAGGTGCAATTTAAACAAATTAATACAGTCTAAGACAACTACAGAATTTAGGAAATGTAGACTTCTGTGTAAAATTTATGAAATAAACGTGTTTTTTTTTTTCAAATTGTATATATTGTCTGTTAAAAACATGTCCGGTGGTGAGGCAGAGGAAGCAGTTTAACTTCCTCATGGCCTGGCCATGAAGGACTGACTCACTGGGCCTCAGAGAGCCAAACACACCATGTGTTGAAAGATTAGCTCAGTTTATGTTGTTTCTGTTATTTTCAGAAAACAATGTGGGTCAAGATCAGAAACTAGGTCTCTATACTCTCTCTGGCCTCAAGTCTTGTGAAAATAGAAAGTGGATCGAAAGATAAATGCATGTGATAAGAAACAACGCTGGATCATATTAGCAAGAATTTCAAAGCGTTAATTATCATCTGTTTTGTAAATTCTATACATAAGGAGAATTTATTTATTTTTTAAAAATTAAGGAAGCCCTTTTGAGCAGTACAATGGTGAAACCAATTTGTTATGGATGAAAGTTGTGAGCTTGTCGCAGCCTTCACAGCCAAATGATGGTCCTCCTTGATCATGTGAGCAGCTGGTTTCGGCTGTCAT
>JBBPBX010003147.1:24986-69901 GCA_038048925.1 Garcialebias charrua | reverse complement strand
CCACCAGTGTGGCTTCAAGATAAAATTTGAAGCATGACAAGAAATTCCTGTGGCAGAACAAAAAAAAAGAGAGAGACAAAAACTAGCTGAGTAACAAAACATTTATCACACTAATGTCAGGCAGATGTTCATCAAATGATTTTGTCCTGGGTTGTACAGTAACTTTTATCTAAGTGTGACAATACAACATCCATCCATCCAATATTTTTACCCGATATATTTGTACAATTTTTTTTGTGTTTGCGTGAAATTAGTGATTCTCATTTTATTTGAGACATTTGTTTCATTAATTTAATCAATTTAAAAAAAAAACTGTAGCTTTTTTTACTTCACATCCACAGCAAAGGTTTTCCTGTCCCTTAATGACCGGTTACTGTGGTCATTTATCTCAAACGTATATAAAGCTTTTTATTATGAACATTCCTTCACATTTATCAACATTTACTCCAATAATAATAATAATAATAATAATAATCATAATAATCATAATCATAATCATAAATAAAAAGTGGAGCATCATAAATCTAAAACCGTGGCATATTCATTACTGTTACACCATGGGTCAGTGTGTGCTACTCCAGTTGCACCACAGGTTATGTTGTTATCTTGCAATAATTGCCAACATCCTGTGTGCAAACTTCATAAAACTAAATCATTGCACTAAAGTAGAATAAACTCCAACAAGTACATAGTGCCCTCATCTGGCAAAGCACACGTGCTGCAAATTCTGATGTCCTGTAAATTGTGATACATGGAATAAATGCAGTACAACCTTAAAGTATTAAAGCTTGTATGTCAAACTGTAAACAGTGTTCAGCACACAAACGGGCTTTAACAAAAATAAGTCACCGCAATGTCTTTTCTGTTTATTTCTGACTAATCACTGAACTCAGCATTTCAAAAATCAAACATTGTGCATGCAATCTTTAGATTAGCAGTCAAATTTAGAAGTAGAGCTGATTACAATGATGATTAAGAAACTAATGAACGTAAAGAAGTGGGTAAGTATAATAAATGATGTGATGACAGAATTTAAACCACAAATACAGGATAAAATACAATCTTATTTGTATCAACCCAGCCTCCTACAAACTGGTACAACAACATGATACATTTGTGAAGAGGCAGTGTCGTAACTATTGTCAGCTTAGCGGGTTAAAGAAATGACTGTCACATGACTGGTTGAATTGTCTTTTAGCTATTAACTTTGTTCCTGTTTTTAGTGGTCGCTAGTTTTAGTTTTAATTGTATATGTTGGGAACAAATGCTGAGTATACTTTACTTTGAAAATCCAAAAAAGCTAAGTCTGGTCCTCTGGACATTCAAAAAACAAAACAAAACAAAGCAAAAAACAACAACTGTAGAAACGTTTCGTCTTTCGTCCGAAAGACTTCCTCAGTCTGAGAAGCTGTGTTCAGCTCAGTCTTATAAATAGCACCCTCTCACAGTGGATCAACCAGTTGGCTGATGACAGCCGAAACCAGCTGCTTTTGTTTTTTGAATGTCCAGAGGACCAGACTTAGCTTTTTTGGATTTTTCTACCTGGATTATTGAGCATGCATCAGTGTACAGTACTTTGAAAACGTCTTAAACGATAGGAGCTATCAACCATTCTAGTTTGTTAGACAATCTTTCCCAGAAAGGTACTTTTGAATGTTTTAGTTTTTCAAAAAGGTTGTTCAGAGTCAGGGGTGATTCTAGAATCTGACCTTCAGGGGGTGCTTAGCCCCCAGCAGGGGCGGCCGGCCAATAGGCAGGGTGCTAGGGCGCCGCCCCACTGGAAATTCTGGAGCTATATTCACCATTTTACATTGAAGGCTTAAGGTTTTTTTTATGAAAATGAAATAATAAAATTAAAATACATCAAAATATATGCATATATGTTTTTAGTTGTGTAGGATAAATATTTTATGAGTAATGATGAGTTATATTGTTTGTTTCAAAAAACGTTTTCTGATTGGTGACATATTTCCTGTCCTGGGGGCGCATGAATCTTATCCATAGACTGTAGTTAATAATGGCGCATGCACAGTTATTCCACGACATTACAAAACAATGGGAAGATGGGCGCACATTTCAGCACCCTGGACACGTCCAACGTGAGCTCTACCTACCATCATGTACTTTCTGTCTTTTTTTTTGTCTGGGAAATGAGCCGTGCAGTGACAAGCAGGCTGGCTGCAGGTGGGTTTTAAATCATTGAAAGCCCTTTATCTAATGCCTATTTGCCATTTCTGACTAATATACCTCTAAACTTTTAGATGGCTCTGTTTGTGAAAAAAGTCTTCAGCAAGTGCAAGTGGGAACTGGTGAGTTTTTTCTTTGTTTGTTTGTGGAGTTAGCATGCTAGCTAGATAAATAAACACTGTATTTGAACTTGAATTTTTGTTGGGAAAAATAGTAAGCTACCTTGTGTGCGGCGTGAGTGCCTACACATGTGAGCAGTTCAGGAATTATAAATCTCTGGAAAGTCATCTTCAGTTCACAAATGGATGGGTGCAGGACCTGCAGATTTTTCAAGTCAACGACCAAAAAACTGTTGTTCTCACGAAGGTAGGTGAACACACAGGGAGGTTGACATGTCGCAGCAGCTGCTGACATTTTCTTCTCAAACTGCTGTGACAGGTTTTTAATTTTTGTCGATGCGTTTTGAGACAATTTTTAGAAAAACGGATCAAAGTAAATCACCCGAGTTTTTCTAGTGACCCCTTAAAAAGATAAGCTGCCATGAAGAACATTATTTTATCTGCCCTTGTTCCAAAATTGATAATGATTTGGTTGAGGAGGTTTGTTTACAAAACAGATGTGCACATGGTTTTTAAATTGTTATAATGGGTTCTAACCCACCCATCTGCACATCCATCCATCCATCCACACATTCATCCATCCATCCATCCATCCACACATTCATTCATCCATCCATCCACACATTCATCCATCCATCCATCCACACATTCATCCATCCATCTCCAGATGGATGGATGGACGTAATATTAATTTATACCTTTTCTGCTACTTTAGAATAGGCTATTATTAAGTTTTATTAGGTTTTTAGAATATACTGTATTTGCAACCTATGGAAAAAGTAGTGATGTGAAGGTAATGTATTTTACAATTTTATGTTGATTATTGTAGCATAAATTTTCTATTTTTTCCCCTAGGTTCTGCACTCTCAGCGCCTGAATGAAGCACCACTCCAACCATGGGTGATTCTACGTTCCACNTCGTGTGTTAGCAGGGTGAATAGAAGGGGGCTCAGCACACATCCTTGTGGGGCCCCTGTGTTCAATGTGATGGTGCTAGATGTGTTACTCCCGACCCGCACTGTCTGTGGTCTCCCGGTCAGGAAGTCTAGCAGCCAGTTACACATTGAGGTGTTCAGCCCCAGACTGTCCAGTTTAAGGATGAGCTGTTGGGGGATGATGGTGTTGAATGCCGAGCTGAAGTCGATGAACAGCATTCTAACATAGGAGTCCTTCGTGTCCAGATGTGTGAGAGCTGTGTGAAGGGCAGAGGAGATGGCATCGTCGGTTGAGCGATTAGGTCGGTATGCAAATTGGAAGGGATCCAGGGAGGCAGGGAGGACAGATGTGATGCTTTTCATGACTAGCCGTTCAAAGCACTTCATCAGGATGGGGGTGAGTGCTACTGGGCGATAGTCATTGAGGCATGCGGGCGTTGCCTTCTTTGGGACAGGGATGATGGTGGTGGCTTTGAAACAGGTGGGGACGATGGCCTGGCTCAGTGAGATGTTAAAGATGTCCGTGAAGACCGCTGCGAGTTCCCCTGCACAGTCCTTCAGCACACGACCAGGTATGTTGTCAGGACCAGAGGCCTTCCGGGCGTTAATCTTGATGAATGATCGCCTTACGCTGTCTGAGGACAGCGTCAGCACCTGGCCATCAGGAGAGGGGGGGAGTTTATGTGCTGGTGTGCTGTTACTTGCCTCGAACCGAGCAAAGAACTCATTCAGTTCATTCAGCGCAGAGGCTGAGCTGTCACAGGTCTGGGGGGATGGTTTGTAGTTTGTGATGGTCTGTATTCCCTGCCACAGACTGCGTGTATCCCTGCTGTCCTTGAAACGGTGAGCTATTTTCCCGGAATACTGCCTCTTTGCCTTTCTGATGCCCCAGTCCAGGTTGTTTCTGGCTGCCCTCAGGCCCACCTGATCTCCCGCTTTGAAGGCAGCATTCCTGGCTTTCAGGAGTCTGTGAACCTCAGCTGTCAGCCATGGCTTCTGGTTAGCCCGAACAGTGATGGTTTTAAGGTTGGTTACATCATCAATGCACTTGGTGATGTATGAACATACAGTGTCTGAGTACTCCTGGAGACATGTGGTGTTGTTTGTGGTAGCAGCTTCTTTGAACATACTCCAATCTGTGGTGTCAAAACAGTCCTGGAGTGCCTCTGAAGACCCCTCTGGCCACACTCGTATCTGCTTGCGGACTGGTTTTGTGACTTTCACCAGTGGCCTGTATGCTGGCTTTAGCATAACACAGATATGGTCAGAAGCACCAATGTGGGGGAGGGGGATGGCTCTGTAGGAATTTTTCATGGTGGTGTAAACCTGGTCCAGGGTGTGGTTTCCTCTTGTTGCAAAGTTTATGTTTCTGTATGTTTTTGGAAGAACACTCTTTAAATCTGCTTGGTTGAAATCACCAGCCGTGATGAGAAAAGCATCAGGGTGGGCTGTTTGTTGCTCACTGATGTGCACATATAGTTCATTTAGTGCCTCACCTCTATCTTTGCTGTTGGAGCTTGGAGGGATATATACAGCAACAATCATAACAGCTGTAAACTCCCTCGGTAAGTAGAACGGTCTGCATTTAATAGTCATAAACTCCACAAAAGGTGAGCAGTGTTTGTAGACCACAGCAGCATCACGACACCATGCGTTGTTGATGTAAACACAGAGCCCGCCTCCGCGAGTCTTACCTCCCTTGATGAGAGCTCGGTCCGCTCTGTAGCATGTTAGCTCCCCTAGCTGAATAGCATGGTCCGGAACGTTGTTGTTAAGCCACGTTTCCGTGAATACAAACACACAACAGTCTCTCACAGTCTTTTGTGTCGTTCGTAGCAGGCGTATATAATCCAATTTGTTGTCCAAGGAGCGCACGTTAGCCAGAACCATGGATGGAATAGCCGGCCTGTGTGGGCTAGCTGCTAGCCTAGCTCTGATACCTCCGCGTTTACCCCGCTTCTGTTTCCTGTCACGCCGCTTGTGGCGTTTCCACGGCGGGCGCGGTGAAGCGTCACGCCGCTTGTGGCACTTCCACGGCGGGCGCGATGAAGGGAAGCTCGGGGCTGGCTTCCAGAGCAGCTCGCAGTCACGAAGCTCACGTAACTCCTCCTCGAGCTCATTTAGCTTCTCCTGGAGTTCGCTGTTTATTCCCAAATGAGCGGTTTTTCCGACATCAAGCAGGAATTCACGGCTATACTTGCGTTCTTGAACACGTAGACAAGACAAAGACGTGCCGGCAAATTGCGGCGTGCAGGACAAAACAGACGAAAGCACCGTGTTGCTGGGAGAGAGAGAAGCCGCAACGTTTGCACGCGCCGCCATCTTGGAAAAAAAAAAAAAAAAAAAAACACTCACAGATGAGAGCTGCAGGAAGTGAGTTTGGCTGGAGAGAAATTCCAATACGTTTAAACATGGTAAGAGAACTATTAATCTCTTATTAATCGAATCAAACATATATAATTATATAAAAAGTGATATTTTATGAAACAAAATGTGATGATTATTGAATTGTATTAAATCAAAGTGTTTTTGAATGTTCTATGATTACTGAAACGTGTGATTACAGTATTAGGATTATAATAATGTGATTAATGAAGTGTTATGGGTTTCTATGGCAAACTAAAGTGTTTCCACAGCTGGGTGAAGGGTGAACGAGAGTTGTACCCTACTTATTATTGAACTAAACTTTGAGTAAGTTAAGATGAACTCTTTTGACCAGCTGAAGGAAGCTGAAATCAACAAGTGAACAGGCCCAGGCTTGTTCTAACTGGAATTTAGAGCACTACCTAGATGACGCACGAGGAGATGGTCTGATGTTACCAACAACCAATGAAAATTTAAACGTGGAATGATCTTGAAAAAGCCCAGAAGGTGGGGTTTTGAACTCCTTTTTGCTATAAAAGCTGGTGAAGAAAGAAGTAGCTGATTTTTTGAAGACTTTTGTGGATTATACTGAACACTGAACTGGACTGCTCTGGAGCTGAACAGAAGAAATTGGATTATCTGAAAAGAGTCTCCTTTGGATAAAAAAGGAGCCACTTTTTACTTCAGCCTGGATTTTCTATTTTTCTTCAAATTTGGACAAGCTGCCAGAGTTGGAATAGCCTTCAATCTTGTTTAGGATTGAGGCACTTTTCCTTGCCTTTGGGGATAAACCTTGTGGTATTTCCTGGCAGCAGGTAGTAAAATATTCCCAGTTCTTATCCAAGGACTATATTTATATTAAATTTATTATAACAGCACAGCCTGCTTAAACATGAAGATTAAAACAGTATTACTTGGAGTCATCCGAACCTGGACAAGGATTGTTCTACTGATGGTGGATTAAGGGTGGTTTAAGAGGGTTTTGTGCACAGAATCAACTCATTGGGGAACCCCAGTACAAGGTCTGCACACTGAGGACTGAGTGCCCTTGGTCTGAAAGCTGAGGGAACATTGTTTTCCTTCCATCTCCTGTTACTGCTCTGAAAGTACCTAATCGGCTGGACTGAACCAATGATTGGAATATAACAGATTTCTCCTTTTTGATTGGATTATACCACTTTTTGCTACTTTATGACACTTTTGTGGAATAAACACCATTTTGTGGATTATACCATTTTTTTATTGGATTTTGCTTTTTGAAGAATTCTGCTCCTTTTTGCTGTATAACTTCCTCTTTGAAATTATACTACTGCCTGTCTGAATAGGCCTTTTGTATTTTTATTCCTTTTTCTGTATCACAACAAGGCTACCTGTGGGTTTTCCTATTGGATTCTATCTCACAGATCCTCCCATCTGCCAGATTCCAATTTCCTGACTGGATTACAACCCCTCCCTGGGCTGCCACCTTACCGTGGTGGAGGGGTTTGAGTGTCCCAATGATCCTAGGAGCTATGTTATCAGGGGCTTCATGCCCCTAGTAGGGTCACCCAAGGCAGACAGGTCCTAGGTGAGGGACCAGACAAAGTGCAGCCCAAAGACCCCTTATGATGAGTCAAATCACTGGAAACAATGTTCCCTCGCCCGGACGCGGGCCATCGGGGTCCCACTCTGGAGCCAGGCCCGGAGGAGGGGCACGTTGGCGAGCGCCTTGTGGCCAGGCTTTTACCCATGGAGCTCGGCTGGGTACAGCCCAAAGAGGAGACGTGGGTCCCCCTTCCCATGGGCTCACCCCCTGTAGGAGGGGCCAAAGGGGTCGGGTGCATTGTGGAATGGGTGGTGGCCGAGACGGGGACCCTGGCGGTCTGATCCTCGGCTACAGAAGCTGGCCATTGGGACATGGAATGTTACCTCTCTGGTGGGGAAGGAGCCTGAGCTAGTGTGTGAGGTTGAGAGGTTCCGGCTAGAAATAGTCGGACTCACCTCAACGCATGGCTCTGGCTCTGGAACCAGTTTCCTTGAGAGGGGTTGGACACTCTTCCACTCTGGAGTTGCCCCTGGTGAGTGGCGCCAAGCAGGAGTGGGCATACTTGTTGCCTCCCATCTTGGTGCCTGTACATTGGGAATCACCCCCGTGAACGAGAGGGTAGCCTCCTTTCACCTATGTGTGGGGGGACGGGCTCTGACTGTTATTTGTGCCTATGCGCCAAACGGCAACGCAGATTACCCACCCTTTTTGGAGTCCTTGGAGGGGGTATTGGAGAGTGCGCCTCCTGGGGACTCCCTTGTTCTGTTGGGGGACTTCAACGCTCACGTGGACAATGACAGTGAGACCTGGAGGGGTGTGGTTGGGAGGAACGGCCCCCCTGATCTGAACCAGAGTGGTGTTCTGTTGTTGAACTTCTGTGCTCGTCATGGATTGTCCATAACGAACACCATGTTCAGGCATAAGGGTGTCCATATGTGCTCTTGGCACCAGGACACCCTAGGTCGCAGCTCGATGATCGACTTTGTTGTCGTCTCATCTGATCTGCGGCCGCATGTCTTGGACACTCGGGTGAAGAGAGGGGCGGAGCTGTCAACTGACCACTACCTGGTAATGAGTTGGCTCCAATGGTGGGGGAGGATGCCAGTCAGACCTGGCAGGCCCAAACGTATTGTGAGGGTCTGCTGAGAATGTCTGGTAGAGTCTCCCGTAAGACGGAGCTTTAACTCCCACCTCCGGGAGAGCTTTGAACACGTTCTGAGGGAGGCGGGGGACATTGAGCTAGAGTGGACCATGTTCCACACCTCTATTGTCGAGGAAGCTTATCGGAGTTGTGGCCACAAGGTTGTTGGTGCCTGTCGTGGTGGCAACCCTCGAAGCTGGTGGTGGACACCGGCGGTGAGGGATGCTGTCAAGCTGAAGAAGGAGTCTATTGGGCCTTTTTGGCCTGTGGTACCCCAGAAGCAGCAGATTGGTACCGGCAGTCCAAGCGGCATGCGGCTCGGGTGGTTGCTAAGGTAAAAACTCGGGCGTGGGAGGAGTTCGAAAAGGCCATGGAGAATGACTTCCGTACGGCTTTGAGGTGATTCTGGTACACCATCCGGTGTCTCAGGGAGGGAAAGCCATACGCGACCAACACCATTTATGGTGGGGATGGCGTGCTATTGACTTCAACTCGGGATGTTGTTAGTGGTTGGGCGGAATACTTAGAATACCTCCTCAATCCTACTGGCACGTCTTCCACTGAGGAAGTGGAGCCTGAGCATTTTGGGTTTGGCTCTCCAATCTCTGGTGCTGAGGTCACCAAGGTGGTTGAAAAGCTCTGTGGTGGCAGAGCTTCGGGGGTGGATGAGATTCGTCCTGAGTTCCTTAGGGCTCTGGATGTTGTGGGGTTGTGTTGGCTTACGCAACTCTACAATATTGCATGGACATCGGGGGCAGTTCCCTTGGATTGGCAGACTGGGGTGGTGGTTCCCCTATTCAAAAAGGGGGACCATAGGGTGTGTTCCAACTATAGGGGGATCACACTCTTAAGCCTCCCTGGTAAGGTCTATTCAGGGGTTCTGGAGAGGAGGGTCCGTCGGATAGTCGAACCTCGGATTCAGGAGGAGCAATGTGGTTTTCATCCTGGTTGTGGAAGACTAGACCAGCTCTACACCCTCAGCAGGGTCCTGGAGTGTACGTGGGAGTTTGCCCAACCAGTTTACATGTGCTTTGTGGACTTGGAGAAGGCATTCGACTGCGTCCCTCGGGGGGTTCTGTGGGAGGTACTCCTAGAGTATGTGGTACCAGGCCCTTTGATATGGGCTGTTAGGTCCCTGTACGACCGGTGTCAGAGCGTGGTCCGCATCGCTGGCAGTAAGTCAGGCTCGTTTCCGGTGAGAGTTGGACTCCACCAAGGTTGCCCTTTGTCACCGATTCTGTGTAGCCAAGGTGTTGAGAGGATCCGTTTTGGTGGCCTTAGAATCGCTTCTCTGTTTTTTGCAGCTTTCGCTGGAGCTGTTTGCAGCTGAATGTGATGCGGCCGGGATGAGGATCAGTTCCTCCAAGTCCGAGGCCATGGTCTTGAGCCGGAAAAGGGTAGCATGCCTTCTCCAAGTTGGGGAGGAAGTCCTGCCCCAAGTGGAAGATTTTAAGTATCTCGGGTCTTGTTCACGAATGAGGGAAAACTGGAGCGTGAGATCTATAGGCGGATAGGTACAGCGTCCGCAATGAAACGGGTGCTATACCGGTCTGTCGTGGTGAAGAGAGAGCTGAGTCAAAAGGAAAAGCTCTCAATTTACCGATCGATCTACGTTCCCACCCTCATCTATGGTCATGAGCTCTGGGTTATGACCAAAAGAACGAGATCTCGGATACAAGCGGCTGAAATGAGTTTTCTCCGCAGGGTGTCTGGACTCTCCCTTAGAGATAGGGTGAGAAGCTCAGTCATCCGGGAGGGACTCGGAGTAGAGCCGCTGCTTCTCCACATCGAGAGGAGCCAGTTGAGGTGGCTCGGGCATCTGGTTAGGATGCCTCCTGGACGCCTCCCTGGTGAGGTGTTCCGGGCATGTCCCACCAGGAGGAGACCCAGAGGAAGACCCAGGACACACTGCAGGGACTATGTTTCTCGGCTGGCCTGGGAACGCCTTGGGATTCCCCAGAGGAGCTGTTCCAAGTGGCTGGGGAGAGGGAAGTCTGGGCCTCCCTACTTAGGTTGCTATCCCCGCGACCCGACCCCAGATAAGCGGAAGAAAATGGATGGATGGATGGATTATAACTTAACTCAATCACAACTCAGACACCTTAAGCCTTACCTGTGGAGATACTTTTAGGGAGCTGTGGAATTATTTCATTTCATTTATTTATTTATTTAAGTTAGGACAATGCATATTAATCAACATAACAGCAGTTAGCATCAATGTAAATATGCCGGAGTTAGCACAATAGCTAATTTGCATCCGTTGTCCTAAGGCAGGTAAGAATAAGAAACGTCCCATAAAACAAAAGAGCGGAGAAAAATACAAACATCACCTATAGCACATAACACAACATAAAATTACAATAAAAATATGATGCCATAAGAATAGACAAAGTAATCTACACATGAGTGCACTTCTGATTAGTTTTCAGCCAAAGTTTCAGAGATTTTTTAAAGCTGGAGTAGGTGCCACAGTTCCTGATGGAAACTGGCAGTGTGTTCCATGACTGTGTGCCTCTGATGGACACCACCATTTGGCCAAATTTAGTCCTGCGCCGCTGCACATCACAATCTCCTCTGGTCAGTGCTCTTGTGTTTACTGTACTTGTTTTTTTACTTATAAAATATATTAAAGGAGGAGGAGCAAGTCCATTTAAAACTTTAAAAATCAGGCAAACGTCCATAAAAATCTGATAGCTATTAAAATCCAAAATGTTGTACTTATTTATGATGTTGCAGTAATGATACTGTATTGGCTTTTTGTCAAAAATTTTCAGTGTTTTCTTAAAAAGAGACTTTAGGGGCTTCATGACGATCTCTGAAGTGTGAGACCATGTAGTATAACAATAGGCTATATGGCTGAAGATCATGGCATGCATGTAAGCCTTTGCTGATTCTGTTGTCAGAGAAGGTCTTATATGTTTGAAGTTTGCCAGATTAAGTTTAATTATATGTGAAATTCTCTTTACATGTTGCTTGAAATTTAGATTAGAATCAAAAATGACTCCGAGGTATTTAAATTGTTCAACCACATCTAATGTCTCGCCATTGACCAACACAGATGGATGCCCATCATCTGGTGGCAGCCGAGAGAAAAACATACAGACTGTTTTTTTAGTGTTGAGATGTAAACAAGAGTCCTGGAGCCAGTGAGACACCGGGATCATGGCACTAGAAAGCACAGCAGCAGCTTCATTTTTTGTTTTTCCATGAACATACAATACAGTATCATCTGCATATAATTGCATTTTTACAGTTTTGCAAACATTTGGCAAATCATTAACATATAGGCTAAATAAGATTGGTCCCAGTATTGAGCCCTGTGGGACTCCAGCTGAGCAGGTAAGAAAGGTAGATTGTGAGTTTTCTATTTGTACTGCTTGTTTTCTATCAGACAGATATGATTTCATCCAGCAGAGGGCACTATTAGAGAAATTAAAATGAGTTAGTTTAGCAAGAAGAATGTTGTGGTTGATTGTGTCAAAAGCACGTTTCAGGTCAAGGAACACAGCACCCACAAAGCCACCCTGATCTAGAAGCTCACGAATTAGTTGATTCTTTAAATGTCAATCATATAACCTGATGTAATCAACCTGTAGTAGAAGTGCTTAGTGCTTTTAACCCTTGCCAATTATTAATTGAAGCAACACAAAACATAGAAATCTGGATTTTCATTGACTCACGTGATATTCAATGATGGAAAACATGGTTCAAAGATAACAACAAACTTGTAGAGGTTTTGAACGATTTTATTAGCTTTGAGAGTATAAAACAACCCCTTGGGATCTTGTTTCTAGATCCTAAAACTAACCAGATCGGAAAACAATTGCAATCTACAAGGAGATAAGCTGTCGTTAATGCACGTTTCCCTGTGGGGCACGATCTGACTCCATTCTACTAGGTCAGGCTATTCACGGGGTGAAATAATAATAATAATAATAATGAATTCAATTTATAACGCACTTTTCATTAATGAAAATCTCAAAGTGCTAATGAGGGAAATGAGGGTGTGACATGCAGATTGTTAGACAGTTAACAGTCTGGGTGAATTAGCTCATCTCAGCCTAAAATCCTAACTGTTCCGGGACACCTCGGGTAATACTTGAGTGCTAGGATTAGTTAAGGACCCGTTGGTGGAATAGGCTGGAGTTAGGATTTGTTACAAGGTTCTGTGGCTACCTCACTCGCGTAGAAAGACAGATTGCTCATTGACGAGTATTGTTTGAGTGAATTGTTTGTATTGATTTTGTTTTTTGTTTTGGAAAAAAGAGGCAGGTATAATAAGATTACTTCTTCTTCCTACCACCTTTCATGTTTTGTTTATTTTTCTTTTTAATTTTACATGTAAAAAGGTTTTCTTTTAACACAATGTAAAACAAATAAATAAATACAATAAAAATAAATCTCTTTTGTGTCCTATGGACGGGAGATCATGGTCATGAACTAACACTACCACCCCTGTGGTCATGGGGAACTATAAACACTGGTGAGGACGTTGGTCCATGAGCAAATGTTAGGATGCCTTTGATTAGTTTTACCTGTTTGCGCAGCTTATAGAGGATCTTAAGGTCTGGATCGGAATCCAGTTCGTCTTTGGACGGAATATTTTTTTCTGGTTCAGTCAGGTACAATATCATGGAGTTGATAGCAGGATCCAACTTCTATAATTGGATGATGTCTGGGTCAGTCAGTGTGGGTTGTAGAGAGACTGTGTTGTCAGCAGGTCTGGCTACAGCTTGTGTATATGTGACTGCCATTACCTTGACTGTAGGTTTTGTTTCTTTAGTTCTGATCAACCAGGAGGGATTGAAGGACCATAGAGGACCTTCATCAGCTCCTTCCATGGCTAAGGAGTCTGCAAGGTAGTTGTAGTGCTTGTCATTGCCTGGTACTCTAGAATGTCCTGTAACTTTCTTCCAGTAGATTTGTAAGTCGTGTGATGTCACCAAGTGATCACATACAATAAAAAACTCTCTGTTTGACCACTTTTTTATTGCTTGTGAGAAAACTGTTCTGTTTCCACAGAGCGAGAAGACATGCGAAACTTAGACAGGCATAGTTGGAGTCAGTACAGATGACTAGCGTCTTGATGGAGCATTCTACTACCATCTGGAGAGCTATTAGGATTCCTGCAATCTCAGCGTACTGAGAAGACTGAGGGCCTAATTTATAGCTGAAAGTGACCTGTTCTTGGTCTTGAAGGAGGACCCCTCCAACACCTACCTTGTAGATTTTTTTGTGGTGGAATGAACATCCATCCACGTACAGTGTTGTCATTATCTTTGTAGATACTGCTATCAAAGAAGTGGTGATTTGGGTCCATAGTTGCTAAGGGTTTTTTTCTCAACTGGCGGTTGGGTGGCTGGTACATCTTGAGTACAATCTTGGCAGATTGCCAAGTCAGTGCCTAAATGTGACTTCTTGTTTTGTCCATAGCAGATGCCACATCATCTCTGATGCGTTGGCGGTTTAAGAAAGTTACTTGCTGGTGTTGTGTTTCAACAATGATTTTATGTCCACCAATTTAGCTGGAGAAATGTTTTACTGCCCACACAATGGTCAGTAGAGCTTTCTCACAGTTTCTCTGAGTATCTTAACTCGAGGCATGTCATCGTCATGCTGGTTTAGGCTACTACATGCTTGTCTCTGTCATGTATTTAGTACAGACATGTACTTATGTAATGAGCTAAGAAGTCCACTTCCAAGTAAAATTCTTTGTTGTAGTCTGAGAAGACTAGACATGGGGCTGACTTGATCCTTTCTGTGAGAATGTTCATTGCCTGCTGTTGTTTGTCAGTCCAGATAAATGGAACATCTTTCTGTAGGAGTTCAGTCAGTGGTTTTGCAAGGTCTGCATAGTTCTCTATGAATTGGGATGAGTAGTGACACACACCCAGAAAACTTTGTAGTTCTTTGAGATTGGTAGGGAACTTTGAGATTGTCAAGGCCTTGGGTACGAGTCAGTTGTGACTGTACTCTGTCTGAACCTACTAGTAGGCCAACGTAGTTCACCTTAGATCTGCACTACTGGCATTTTGAAAGTGATATTTTAGCACCAACAGTTGTTAGTTGATTCAGAACGTGGTCGATCTCAGCCAAATGCCAGTCCAATGTTGGCTGCCTCAAAAGGACATCATCCACATAAATTAGTGTCCCACGCTTGTGGGCATCCGGACATGCTTTTTTAAAAGAAGATGTTGAACTCTGCAGGAGAGTTAGCGTAACCAAAGGGACACTTGGTGAAGGTGTATTGTCGGCTACCAAAAGTGAAAGCTAGTTTGTGTTGGTCCTCGGCACGTACAGGGATGGTCCAAAAACCAGAGGCGACGTCGAGGGTCAAAAAATAATTACCATAGGTGACCTTGGGCAGTTCCTGTTGGGTCATTGGCCCCCTGGATAAGGGAACCTGTTTGTTTAGCTTTCTGTAGTCTATTGTGAGTCTCCACTTTCCATTTGATATAAATACCGGCCATAAAGGCGCAGAGTATGTGCTGTTACATTGTCTGATGATACCTTTGTCTAACAGGTTATCAATGATTTCCCTGATAGGTTGATGTGCTGCCAGGGTAATATTGTATTGCCTGACAAATGTTGGTGGGGCGTTGGGTGCGGTTGGGATGCTCACTGAGTGGAACGTGGTTTACCCACGCTAACCCTAACACTTTGAGATTTTTATTAATGAAAAGTGCATTATAAATGGAATTCATTATTATTATTATTAACCCACAATCCATTGAGTCAGTTGAAAACAAGTTCTCATATTTTAAGAGAATTTGGCGAAGTTTGTCCCTTTCTTTAGCAGTTGTCAAGGCATCAGCTTTGGCGACCAGCTGTTCAATCTGTGAAGCAATTGAGAGGGGTTCTTGTTCTTTGGGGAGCTCCAGTGAGTCCCTTTCTATGTTGTTAAACCTGTCTATAGGTAGGACACTATAAGTTTGAGGGCCTAAGCCATCTCCTTGGTTGAGGCCAAACCTGTTGACTACGTCATGGTCAAACTCATTGGTGGAGAAGAGAGCTATGGCCTGTGTTGGTTTTGTGAACAAGACTGGCCCCGTGTGTTGACTTGGGATCAGGTATTCTGGGAGTCCTCCCAGAAATGGAATGCCTAGTTCAAAATAGTGAAAATCTGTGGAGAATAACCATCCTAGCTGTGTGTTTTTTTAGATCAGTTCCTCTTCCGTGTCTGTGTTACACGTAGCCACAGATGCGGTTCTGGAGTCGAGGCTCACTTGGCATGTGGCCTCTATGGACAGTCCTAAGTTGAAAAACATAGGAGATGGTTGAAAGTATGCTTGTCTTTTGCTAATAGCTTGGGATCAGCTAAGATGTGAATTTTTACCATTTGGTTCACTGCCTGAGATGGTACTGTGGTAATTTGGTTGTTAGCAACCTGGCAGACTTCTGGGATGGTCTGTCCAGCCTTGAGGTTTTCGGTGTTTAGCACAAGAGGATCCTTTGTGGCTGTATTTAGGGACCACAATACATTGTTGAGGATGTCCACTCGGACACCTAATCTTATCAAAATGTCAGAGACTGTGTAGGTTGCATTTGGTAAGTTTGGGACCACAAGGAATGGGTGGACCAATTCTCATTGGTTCCAGTTCAGTTTTAGGTTAATGGTTCCTTTTGTGGTCATTAAATGTTTACTGTTGGGATCTAGTGGAAAGCGGAAAGCTTTTTTGATCAGTTCTAGACCCAAATGTTTTTGAACAAGTGGCGGCTGGTGATTTTTTTAAATGGAGGGGGCGCCATCTAGTGGTCATGAGTCAGCACAAACATGTGTCTGAGCAGATTAATGCCTGTAATAGTTTTGTAATTTTTATTAATACATTTGTAAACCTGAATATCTCCCACCTATAGCATATTACTGAATTAACTCCTTTTGCTCTCTACAGAGACTGAGGAACAGCTTCTACCCTAAGGTTGTTAGACTCATGAATCTCTAACTAGAAGAATCACTGTGAAATATCACATGTTGCTGCTGATCTGTTTCATGTTGCTGCTGATCTGTTTCATGTTGCTGCTGATCTGTTTCATGTTGCTACTGACAAAAAATCTGTTTCATGTTGCTATGTTCATTCGTGTTCATCTGCTCATACAGACTCATGTTTGTACTGCTGTTTGGAGCAATGCTTTCTATGATATTAGTGCTTAGTGTATTTTTAGTTGATGTTTTTCTTAGTTCATATCTTAGATGTTATTACTGTTTTTCTTTTACTTTTTATTGTTGGATGTAACTGGGACCCTGTGTACATAATCTTGTTTCATCACATGCACCACATGCGGTGCAAATGGCAATAAAGATTCTCTGACTCTCTGATTTAAGGCTTTTTCAATTATGCTAAATATGAAAGGGTGGGTTTTGGCACCTTTCTCTTCCATATGAATAATTATTGGGCATGGACAATATTTGGGTGGCTGTGGCGTAATGGTAAGGGTAGTCGTCTCCCGATCGGAAAGTTGGCGGTTCGACTCCCGGGACCCGCACCATGTGTCGTTGTGTCCTTGGGCAAGACACTTAACCCTGAGTTGCTCCCGGTAGGACTGGAAAGCACCTTGCATGGTAGTCTGCCGCCACCGGTTTATGAATGTGTGTAGCATTCAATATATGTGTAGCACTTTGAGATTTTCAGTAATGAAAAGTGCGTTATAAATTGAAATAATTATAATTATAATTATAATTATTATTTCAATTTCATTCATTCATTCAAGTTTATTTGAACAAGGACAGTACAATAAACAATGTTACATGTTAAAAATGAAGCATTCATTGTCTTGTACAAAGGTTTTCTAGCCACAGGCTAATTTTCAAACCTAGTCCTTGTTTGGACTTTTATATAAAATAAAATAAAAATGTAATTAAGATTAAACAGTTCCCTCACACACATGCCTGTTCCTCTGTCCCCATGGGGTTCAGTGTTCACAGGTTTGGTTTTGTTTCAACAATTTTTTCACCTGAGAATTAAAATCTCTAAGATCAGTTAATGTTTTTATTGCTGATGGTAAACTGTTCCAGATATGAGGACCTTTAAATGAGAAGGGGTGCTGACCAAATGAGGTTTTGCATTTTGCAGGATTACAGTCTCCATCAACTGCAACTCTTGTTGAAACTCCTGAGCTGCTAACTTTTAAAATCATTCTGCTCACCAGCTCTGGGACTGTGGGAGTTCTGGTTTCCTTCCTGCCACTAACTCTCTCCTACAGTTGCTGCACTGAGTTAATTGGTCATCATCATCATCATCATCATCATCATCATCATCATCATCATCACTTGCCGCCTGCTCTGGAGAACAGGTTCTGCTCTACTATAAAGGCTGCAGCCAGGCCCTTCTCTAGTGCTGGGACATTTGCCTTTTTATGTTTTGACTTCCACATCAAGATTTTGACTCTGGTCCTCCAAGGCTTCAACACCAAGACAGGATCCTTCTACAATGGTGTCCCTTCCACCACTCATCTACCTCCAGCTTGCTCCTGCACTCGCTTCTCCTGCAGCAAAACATCTACAAACAAACAAAAGATACTTACTATCTTCTTCTTCAAGACGTCCTCCTGAAACCAGAACTGCACAGTGTGTCTCCTGCTCCTGCAAAAAAGCAAAACCAAAGTAAGAGTCCTTATAACCATCAATCATCATCAAGATCAAGACCTGCTTCACGTATGTAATAGGCTCTGTGCACAAGTGCCGTAAATCACTTGCGCATTGACAGGAAGCCGGCTTCCCAGCTTCCGGTCTAGCCCCGTTCTCTGTTTACAAGAGCTGCCCAAGACACAAGTATCAGCTATGTTCATCGTATCGTTGATGTCTGGTCCCCTGCTCCGACAAGCAAACGTAATAAGGGATTTAAATTGTATATCTCAAGTTTCCTGCACAACTATGAGGGTAAGTAACGTTAGTTTGATCGCGTTGTGTTGTTGCTACCTGTTAGCGGCTAACGTTAGCCTATTAGCAACGCAATCTTTTTTTTGTGTACTCACGTTATAGAAACAGATTTTCCACACTTAAACAAAACGGCTCATATTTTGTGATCCTTCTACAAACATGCTGCTCTTCTCAGTTTCATGCAAAAATCAGGACACAGCTGTGAAGCTGTTGTCAGGGCTCTGTGTCAGGTCCATGAAGAAAGCTGAAAAACCTCACCGTAGGGTGAAGCTAGGATTGTTCAGATGACAGTTTTAAGATTGCTGGTTCAGTAACCCCACGTTCCTGTTGTTAATGGGGATTTAGCTAAGATGGTAATTAAATGTCAGTGTGAGTCAATCTAGTACATTCAGCTACATGTTTACATTCTTGGTCTAATTATTTTGACCTCGTGTGTTTTTATGCAGCTCTCAGAAACTAAAGTCTTCACTCCCAGACTGCTCCTCCTGTTAGCACCCTAGGAAGCAACACCTCCATTGGTCGACTGCCAGGTTTGGGAGCACCTGTACCTCCACCATCCTCCTCCAGCGGGGACATGAAGGTTTCTGAATTTAACACCACCTCTCTGTCGTCACAGTTCAGCCGTAAGTTCATCAGTATCTGTGCAGTCCTGTTTGAATGTATGTGCATGATATAGATTTAATTATTGTGTGTGTGTTTGCAGGTGACTTTGGCCTGTAGCCAGAGCCGTGTGCTGAGCCAGCTGGTTCAGAGACACTCCGGCCCCTCCTTGCCTCTGGCACGTCAGAGTCCATCTCAACAAGCAGCCCTTCTTCAGCGTCGTCTGCGCCCCAACACATCAGCACAGGCTGGCCTGGTTCTGGCTGCTGCTAAATACCTTATCAGTCAAAGCAATTACAAGATTTTTTTTGTAAAATTTTCAGCCCTCATTAATCTGTTTACCTACTTCGTAGCAGATTCCATAAATCAATAAAAGCTTTATTTTAAAGGTTTTTAGCATATGATTTCTTACCTGCAAAATCTTGACCTTCTATTTCACAATTAAAGTGTTCAAATATTGAAATACAGAGGATATTGTGTTGTTGTTACTGTGGCTGTAAAACAAGACTAACAATAATTTTAAAAAAAATCCAATTGAATGGATAATATATCTGTAATTTTCATTTAAGGCATTTGATTAATATGTTTTAACTTTACCCTGTTTTTGACACTCAAATAAACAAGGTTTTTCAAAGTTGGACCTCTCAAAAAACTTTATTTTTATTTTACATAGGTACAATAACAAAATTAATTTAAAAGATATCCACATACCAAAATACAGTGGTCAATAAAATGTTTAGGTACTGCACTTACAAAAATGTGACATTTATTTTTATTTACCTCCAAAGAAAACAGTACAACATGTTTCCATCAAGAATATCTACTTACAAATGTAAGACAATGTCAATATAAGTAAATGACAGCATTTTGTTTTTCTTCAAGACTGTGCCATCAGCTTTTCTGTCAAACTTCATATCTCCATTTCCTGACCAAAGAGAAGACTTTTTACTCTGGAGGAGCAGGGATGAAGGTGTTTGACACCGTAGTTCTGTACAGTCCAGGATAACTTGTGTGTCACTGTAGCGGCCATCAAAATCTTGTGCTGCAGCCTGCAGCTCGGGGGCGGCTGCTGGTTATGGTGGGAATTGGTGAAGACCAGACTCTGTGTGGAAGCGGAGGAAGGTGGTTCTCCTCCAACACCAGGCTTCTGCAGCAAAGAGGCGAGATAGCTTGTGCAGCACAGCCTGCAGAACCTAGATTAGTGTGTACAGTATTTACATGTCAGTACACTAACACACAGTGAACTAAAAACTCAATTTAATATACAATAAAATGACAAGTTAAACAGGTAAAATCAATAAAAATTGAAGTAAAATCAAGTCTCTATGGAGAAAACATTACCTTTGCCCAGGTGTGATATGGTTCTCAGCAGCAGGTGCACATGAGGGAGTGAAGACTTTAGTTTCTGAGAGCTGCATAAAAACACACGAGGTCAAAATAATTAGACCAAGAATGTAAACATGTAGCTGAATGTACTAGATTGACTCACACTGACATTTAATTACCATCTTAGCTAAATCCCCATTAACAACAGGAACGTGGGGTTACTGAACCAGCAATTTTAAAACTGTCATCTGAACAATCCTAGCTTCACCCTACGGTGAGGTTTTTCAGCTTTCTTCATGGACCTGACACAGAGCCCTGACAACAGCTTCACAGCTGTCTCCTGATTTTTGCATGAAACTGAGAAGAGCAGCATGTTTGTAGAAGGATCACAAAATATGAGCCGTTTTGTTTAAGTGTGGAAAAGCTGTTTCTATAACGTGAGTACACAAAAAAAAGATCGCGTTGCTAATAGGCTAACGTTAGCCGCTAACAGGTAGCAACAACACAACGCGATCAAACTAACGTTACTTACCCTGTGCAGGAAACTTGAGATATACAATTTAAATCCCTTATTACGTTTGCTTGTCGGAGCAGGGGACCAGACATCAACGATACGATGAACATAGCTGATACTTGTGTCTTGGGCAGCTCTTGTAAACAGAGAACGGGGCTAGACCGGAAGCTGGGAAGCCGGCTTCCTGTCAATGCGCAAGTGATTTACGACACTTGTGCACAGAGCCATATCCTCTCCTCTCCATCCACAGCTCAACTTCATTTTTTCCTGGAAAGAAAATAAAGAGACTTATTTTTGTAAATGTTTTCTGTCTGTCCAGTTCTTTCGCAATGAATAAATCCTTCTGCTGCTTGGTTAATTTAAGTATAGCTTTGAAACAACAGCATAACTTATAACTGAAACTGAGGGGTGGAACAGAGCCACATTTATTCATTATTCACTCAGATTTATTCATCATGAATTAGGACAATAACACCATTACAAACTGTTGCTTAAACAAAAAGAGAACAGTTAACAACAGACTCTCTGAGGAGGAGTAAACATGTTCATGAGCTAACAAGAGTCATCATACGTTCAGGTTTATAACTAGCAGCAACTTTTATAATCATGTACACCACACTGTTCATAAACACAGCTAACAAGCTAGCGTAGCATGTGACAGACAGCACCAGATTTACACACGTTACGCTCACAGTACGTTCATGTCTGTGCATTTTATTAACTCATTGATCGCTTACCTGTGTGTGCAGTATGGCAAGAAGGCAAATTAATAATTACTGCTGTTACAATTTTCAACGTAGCTTGAGGTGTGTGTTGTCAGCTGAGCTCTCAGGTCCTCGTCTCCTCACAGGACCCACGAGTGTAAACAAGCCTACATGCAGAGTCTCTCTCTGCATGACCAAAATGATGCGGGCGTGTTACAACTCTTTTTTAATGAGCTGACAGCTACGTGTAAATAATATTTCAATAAGGCACGCATTAATGATTGCCATTAAAATTGTCCACATAGCGCCGTCCAGTCCAATAAAATTCATACATAGTCTGATAACGGTTGGCTTTTATTTTCACAAAGAAACAGATACTTCTAATTAAAAGTTGTGAGGCATATCAGTCAGAAATGGCAAATAGGCATTAGATAAAGGGCTTTCAATTATTTAAACCTTACCTGAGCAGCTCTGTTCCCCGAGGGAGAAAAAAAAACAGAAACATGTATCGGCAGGTCGTGGGTACAGTCTCATGTTATACGTACTCCAGAGCACTCAAATATGCGCCCAGCGACTTTCCATTATTTTGCAATGATGTGGAATGAATGCGCATCCGCGATTGATAACGAGAGTCTAAGGATTAGAGCCGTGCGCCCGGTGACCGGAAGTAAGTAAAGTAAGTAAGTAAACTTTATTTATATAGCACCTTTCACAGATATAAAATCACAAAGTGCTTTACAAAAGAAATGCACATAATAAAATCATACTAAAATCATACTAGAATCATACACTCTTAAAACATGCTATACAAAAAGGTTACACATGATAAACTCTAAAATCGATAAGTACAATTAACCATAAGCCTGTTTAAAAAGATAAGTCTTAAGACTTCTCTTAAATGCATCAGTCGACTCGGAGCTGCGCATTGTTAGAGGGAGAGCGTTCCAGAGCCTCGGTGCCACCACCTGAAATGCTCTATCACCACGGGTTTTAAAATGGGTTCTAGGGACCGACAGCAGTAGCTGATTAGAAGACCTCAGAGTTCTAGACTGACAGAGTGGCTTCAAAAGATTGAAAACATATTTGGGAGTCTCACCATGGAGTGCTTTAAAAGTTAAAACCAAAATTTTAAAATGAACCCTAAAATATATCGGAAGCCAGTGGAGAGAGTACAGAACAGGAGTTATATGATCTGTTCTGCGGGTTCCTGTCAAAAGTCTGGCTGCAGCGTTCTGCACAGACTGAAGAGAAGCCATGGTGGATTTACTTATCCCTACTAAAAGGCCGTTACAATAATCCAACCGAGAAGAAATAAAAGCATGGACAACCATTTCTAATTCTATCCTAGATAAAATAGCTCGCAACTTTGAAATGTTCCTTAAATGATAAAAACAGTTGCGAACTAACAGTTTACAATGACTGTCCATTGACAGAGAGCTATCAAAGAGAACACCCAGATATCTAAGGTTGACGTTACTGTAGCGATCGAAAATAAAACTCAATGGGCGAATGTACAGTAAAAATAAGAGTGGGCCCAAAACTGAACCCTGGGGCACCCCATAGGACAGCTCAGAAACATTTGAGTGAACATTGTTCATAAAAACAGTAAAAGACCTATCAGACAAATAAGACTTAAACCAGTTTAAAACAGTGCCAGAAATACCAAACAGAGCTCTCAATCTGTTGATAAGAACAGTGTGATCCACAGTATCAAAAGCTGAAGACAGATCCAGGGCAACAAACACAGTGTAATGTCCAGAATCAGCTGCCATCAACACATCACTGGACACTTTTAATAATGCTGTTTCTGTGGAATGCAGTCTACGAAAACCTGATTGGAAATTGTCCATAAGAAGTACGTCACAAATCAGAAAATGTTTTTTGAGCAAAGAATATAACTCATCATTACTTATAAAATATTTATCCTACACAACTAAAAACATATATACATAATCCGTGTATGGTTCGTTCTTTGGTTATTCCGTTTCAAAATAAAAACCAAATAACCAAACAAGCTTTGGCTATTCTGTTTTTTCGTTTTAAAACAAAATTACAAAAACGGTTTTTAAACGTTTTTTTCGTTATTTTGTTTTTAAAACTAAATTAGAAAAACGGAAATTGCAAAAAATAAAAAAAGGGTACTTTTTGTTTTGTTTGTTTGTTTAACTGCAACGGTTAAACCAAAGACGAGCTTTTATTTTGATGTTACTGAATGGGACCTTAAACCAGAACCGGAAATGGAATATCTGAATGTAAAATAGATACGTTGTTGTCTTATTTAGAGGGAATCAACGTATTTAATTCAGAGCTGATGATCTAACTGTCAACAAGATTTATTTAATATTCCAAGTAAGTAATTAAATCATTACATTTGATAAACTTCCGTGTATGTTTAACAATAATTGACCGTAGGCTAACGCTAATGCTTCTCGCTGAGGTCTGTTTACTCATAGATTAATAGCCCAGATTAGTTTTTTAATCTTATGTTTATGTTTTGAATCATTGGCATCAAGATGTAGCAGTATAGAAAGTGTTTTGGAATTTGGAATAACACGTGGAATACGACATCAGAAATTTTACATTTTAAGTAATTAAAAAATAAGTGTGTTATGGGCAAACCACACGGTTTTATAACAAATCAATTTATTATTTACCATTTAGATACTTTTTTTTCTTTCTTTCAGGTGCGTGCAGACTGTTTTATTGACAGCTGATGGCAACAGAGGTGTTTTGCCTCACTGGTGGAGGGGCTTTTGACACTTTTGAACTAGAGGCAGTAGCCAAGGTAACTACATTTTAATTAAAACAGAAACTGGAGATCACATTATTCTTCAATGCTGAAAACTGAGTTTGACTTGAATGTTTGTGTTTTATTTAAAAAAAGTACTGCTTTCTGGAAGCAGCACACAAGAAAAACATGCGGTTGTGCTTCAAAATTATCACATGAATCCTGTACAGTATAGACATACATTATCCTACCACTGGGTAATGTAGCAATTAGTCCTCACCAGAGGTTTAACAATAGACTAAATTAGCTGTTTTCTCGTGTTGATTGTTCAAGCACCCCTAAATATAAGACAAACGTTGTTCTATCGTCAGATGCCTTCTTGTAGTGAATTTCATTTCACTTTTTTTCTAGGCCGAGGAATACCCAATCAGCTGCCAAAATTGCAGAAAGCCTGTTACCCTGTGCAACTGATGCACCTCACCTTTGGGATCTTCACTGCGAACAGAGTCAAACTTTGGTGTGGATCCATTTCATAATGAAGAAGACAGAAGCCTGGTAGAGGTAGAGTTTGGGGCTGCTTACCCAGTCAATGACTACAACATTTTCACTGAAGCACTCTTCTGCCTGCTCCATGTGACAGAGACATGTATGAAATGTTTAAGAAGGTGTGAAAATTTAATAAATTATTCACGTTTAAATGGCCAGCTACAGAAGCTGGCCATTGGGACATGGAATGTCACCTCTCTGGTGGGGAAGGAGCCTGAGCTAGTGTGTGAGGTTGAGAGGTTCCGACTAGAAATAGTCGGACTCACCTCAACGCATGGCTCTGGCTCTGGAACCAGTTTCCTTGAGAGGGGTTGGACACTCTTCCACTCTGGAGTTGCCCCTGGTGAGAGGCGCCGAGCAGGAGTGGGCATACTGGTTGCCCCCCATCTTGGTGCCTGTACGTTGGGGTTCACCCCGGTGAACGAGAGGGTAGCCTCCCTTCGCCTACGTGTGGGGGGACGGGCTCTGACTGTTGTTTGTGCCTATGCACCAAACGGCAGCTCAGACTACCCACCCTTTTTGGAGTCCTTGGAGGGGGTATTGGAGAGTGCGCCTCCTGGGGACTCCCTTGTTCTACTGGGGGACTTCAACGCTCACGTGGGCAATGACAGTGAGACCTGGAGGGGTGTGGTTGGGAGGAACGGCCCCCCTGATCTGAACCAGAGTGGTGTTCTGTTATTGGACTTCTGTGCTCGTCATGGATTGTCCATAACGAACACCATGTTTAAGCATAAGGGTGTCCATATGTGCTCTTGGCACCAGGACACCCTAGGTCGCAGTTCGATGATCGACTTTGTTGTCGTCTCATCTGATCTGCGGCCGCATGTCTTGGACACTCGGGTGAGGAGAGGGGCGGAGCTGTCTACTGACCACTACCTGGTGGTGAGTTGGCTCCGATGGTGGGGGAGGATGCCGGTCAGACCTGGCAGACCCAAACGTATCGTGAGGGTCTGCTGGGAACGTCTGGCAGAGTCTCCCGTAAGACGGAGCTTTAACTCCCACCTCCGGGAGAGCTTTGAACACGTTCCGAGGGAGGCGGGGGACATGGAGTCCGAGTGGGCCGTGTTCCGCGCCTCTATTGTCGAGGCAGCTTATCGGAGCTGTGGCCGCAAGGTTGTTGGTGCCTGTCGTGGTGGCAACCCTCGAACCCGGTGGTGGACACCGGCAGTGAGGGATGCTGTCAGGCTGAAGAAGGAGTCCTATTGGGCCTTTTTGGCTTGTGGGACCCCGGAAGCAGCTGATAGGTACCGGCAGTCCAAGCGGCATGCGGCTCGGGTGGTTGCTGAGGCAACTCGGGCGTGGGGGGAGTTCGGAGGGGCCATGGAGACAGACTTTCGTACGGCTTCGAGGCGATTCTGGTCTACCATCCGGCGTCTCAGGGGGGGATAGAGGTACGAGACCAACACCATTTATGGTGGAGGTGGCTTGCTGCTGACCTCAACTCGGGATGTTGTGAGTCGGTGGGCGGAATACTTCGAAGACCTCCTCAATCCTACTGGCACGTCTTCCACTGAGGAAGCGGAGCCTGGGGACTTTGGGTCGGGTTCTCCGATCTCTGGTGCTGAGGTCGCCGAGGTGGTTAAAAAGCTCCGCGGTGGCAAGGCTCCGGGGGTGGATGAGATTCGCCCGGAGTTCCTTAGGGCTCTGGATGTTGTGGGGTTGTGTTGGCTTACGCGACTCTGCAATATCGCGTGGACATCGGGGGCAGTTCCCTTGGATTGGCAGACTGGGGTGGTGGTTCCCCTATTCAAAAAGGGGGACCGTAGGGTGTGTTCCAACTATAGGGGGATCACACTCTTAAGCCTCCCTGGTAAGGTCTATTCAGGGGTTCTGGAGAGGAGGGTCCGTCGGATAGTCGAACCTCGGATTCAGGAGGAGCAGTGTGGTTTTCGTCCTGGTCGTGGAACACTGGACCAGCTCTACACCCTCAGCAGGGTCCTGGAGGGTGCGTGGGAGTTTGCCCAACCAGTTTACATGTGCTTTGTGGACTTGGAGAAGGCATTCGACCGCGTCCCTCGGGGGGTTCTGTGGGGGTACTCCGGGAGTATGGGGTACCAGGCCCTTTGATAAGGGCTGTTAGGTCCCTGTACGACCGGTGTCAGAGCTTGGTCCGCATTGCCGGCAGTAAGTCAGGCTCGTTTCCGGTGAGAGTTGGACTCCGCCAAGGTTGCCCTTTGTCACCGATTCTGTTCATAACTTTTATGGACAGAATTTCTAGGCGCAGCCAAGGTGTTGAGAGGATCCGTTTTGGTGACCTTAGAATCGCTTCTCTGTTTTTTGCAGATGATGTGGTCCTACTGGCTTCATCAGTTCGTGATTTACAACTTTCACTGGAGCGGTTTGCAGCCGAGTGTGATGCGGCCGGGATGAGGATCAGTTCCTCCAAATCCGAGGCCATGGTCTTGAGCCGGAAAAGGGTAGCATGCCCTCTCCGGGTCGGGGAGGAGGTCCTGCCCCAAGTGGAGGAGTTTAAGTATCTCGGGATCTTGTTCACGAATGAGGGAAAACTGGAGCGTGAGATCGATAGGCGGATAGGTGCAGCGTCCGCAGTGAAGCGGGCGCTGTACCGGTCTGTCGTGGTGAAGAGAGAGCTGAGTCAAAAGGCAAAGCTCTCAATTTACCGATCGATCTACGTTCCCACCCTCATCTATGGTCATGAGCTTTGGGTTATGACCGAAAGAACAAGATCTCGGATACAAGCGGCTGAAATGAGTTTTCTCCGCAGGGTGGCTGGACTCTCCCTTAGAGATAGGGTGAGAAGCTCAGTCATCCGGGAGGGACTCGGAGTAGAGCCGCTGCTTCTCCACATCGAGAGGAGCCAGTTGAGGTGGCTCGGGCATCTGGTTAGGATGCCTCCTGGACGCCTCCCTGGTGAGGTGTTCCGGGCATGTCCCACCGGGAGGAGACCCAGAGGAAGACCCAGGACGCGCTGGAGGGACTATGTTTCTCGGCTGGCCTGGGAACGCCTTGGGATTCCCCCGGAGGAGCTGCTCCAAGTGGCTGGGGAGAGGGAAGTCTGGGCCTCCCTACTTAGGCTGCTACCCCCGCGACCCGACCCCGGATAAGCGGAAGAAGATGGATGGATGGATGGATGGACACACACAAAATGAATAAATAAATAAATTAAATTAAATAGTATGGAAAATGTATAAATTGAACAGAGATGGATCAGTTCAGGAAATGCAGTAAAAAGATGGGTCTTGAGCCTGCCCTTAAAAACAACAACATTCTCTGCAGCCCTCAGGTTCTCCGGCAGACTATTCCACAGACGGGGGCCATAGTACTGGAAAGAAGCCTCACCGTAAGTGTGAGTTCTGACTATTGGAACTGTTAGTAGTCCAGTACCAGAGGACCTTAATGTCCACGGGGGTTCAGGGCAATAGCTGCTCTGCAAGATAAGATGGTGCGAGACCATTGAGACATTTAAAAACCACTGAAAAAATCTTAAAACCAATCCTGAGGTGCACAGGGAGGCAATGCAATGATTTTAAAACAGGTGTAATATGAGCCTGCCTTCTGGTCTTGGTTAGCACACGAGCAGCAGAGTTTTGTAACAGCTGAAGGCTGGACACATTTTTCTTAGGGAGACCAGAAAGCAGTGAATTACGGTAGTCTAAATGACTAGAAATAAAAATATGCATCAAAGTCTCAGTATTGGTGAGAGAAAGAAGAAGGCGGACTCTGGTTATAGATGATAAAATCCTGTTTTGACTATGTTTAATATGAGGAATAAAAGTAAGCTCAGAGTCAAAAAGAACCCCCAGGCTTCTTGCTTTTTTAGAAGGTTGTAAAGACAGAGATTGTAATTTCTGAATTGTATTTTCTTTTTGAACCTCAGGTCCAATGATTAAAACTTCTGTTTTGTCCTGGTTTAGCTGGAGAAAGTTCTGTGCCATCCAGGACTTTATGTCTGTAATGCAATTAAAAAGTGCAGTGATTGGCCGGGGGTCATCATGAGATAATGAGATGTATAGCTGTGTGTCATCAGCATAACTATGGAAACTTATCCCATGGCTCCTGATGACTCCACCAAGCGGCAGCATGTACAAATTAAAAAGTAGGGGGCCTAAAATAGAGCCTTGGGGTACACCATAGTTAGCTTCATGGATCTGTGAGGAGCATGTATCCATACTTACCATAAATGTTCTATCTGTGAGATAGGAGCTGAACCACAGAAGAACAGTACCAGAAAGACCGATCAGGTGATGTAATCTATTTAAAAGAATTTGATTATCTACTGTATCAAAGGCTGTGCTCAGATCCAATAGAACAAGGACTGAGAGCTTGTGTGAATCCAGATTACACCTTAAATCATTCACAAATTTTAATAGGGCTGTCTCTGTACTGTGGTTCGTCCTAAAACCAGATTGATACTTTTCTAAAATACCAGCATCATTTACATTTTTTTAAATTTAATAAAAACAATATTTTCTAGGATTTTACTTAAAAATGGTAAGTTGGATACAGGTCTATAATTATTCAAAACTCTAGAATCTAGATTACTCTTCTTCAGAAGGGGCTTCACCACAGCCATTAGGCAACGGGGAAGACACCCATCTGAAGAGAACAATTTACAATGTTTAACATTTCATTCTCAAAGAATCTATAACATGAATGATAAAGTGATGAGGGAATTGGGTCCAAGAGGCAGGTGGTTGGTTTGACTTGTGAGAAAACTCTGCCGAGCATCTCTACATCGACCACAGCAAACTTGTCCAGTGTTTTCTCAGGTAAAACCAAACATTCAGTAGATTTAATACCAGTATTTTGTTCAGATAAAATGTTAGCTCTAATTGACTCGATCTTACCTCTGAAGTGATTTGCAAACTGCTCACAAAGAGAGTTAGTTGGAGTATTTGAAGAGGCAGTAAAGTCAGGGTTAATCAGATTATCAATGGTGGAAAACAAAACTTTGGGATTATTTTTGTGATTGTTAATTATTTTGGTAAAATATGCATTTCTTGAATTTCTCATGAGCGCTACTTACTTCTGGGGGAAAAATGGAGTGTCGTCAAATTTGAGTGGTTTTAGGATTTCTGTTTTGTCTGTGCAAAACAAACATTTTTCAACAACAGACTCAGCATGAGTGTAAAATGAGGCAGAGGACCATGGAGAATGTTGTTTTTCACACAAGTTGGCTGACGGTTCTGCATGAGGTATGAGAAATTTGTGTTTGTTTTGGTTGTATTTATACAGAATGCCCTGTGCTGTAGTCCACTTCCTGCTTTTGGAGCCGTCTCCGGTCCACTTGCATTCACAATGCATTAGAACTGTGCCAGAGTTCACTTCAACCGAACCGAGACCTAGGTTTTTAGGCAGACCAGAGTTTACTTTTTTGAACTGCATCAGAGTTTGATTGTGTATTCACAACTCCCCAAATGAGCCAGACTGTCTAGGTCAGACCTGGGCATTGTAAGGCCCCAGGGCCACATGCGGCCCTTTGGTTGACTCTGACCGGCCCCCGTAAGGGGAGTTACAACAAAAAAAATAGTTTCTAATTTTACCTCATTTGCGGACTGCATTGCTTTAATTTTGATGTCTTTTTAAAATTCACGTACAAAATGATGCAATATGTAAATCAAGACATGCGCAATGTGCATGATTGCATTGTTGTCAAGTCACAAGACAACGTTAGCCCTCAAAAATGTCCACTCATGCTTTTTATTTTGTTGATTAATCATAACTAATACTTTTACCAGTTTGTCTAAACAATGATATTTACTGCTTTTAATAAAGAAATACTATTAATATGCAGTATTGAATTATGTCATTTCGCCCGGCCCCCCACAATATTTTCTATTTCTCATGTGGCCCCATGGAAAAAATAATTGCCCACCCCTGGTCTAGGTAAATGGACTAAAGTTTGATTAAAGCGGACTAAACAGGGCTGGTGTGAATGTACCCTAAATTTATTGAAGGACAATCACGTACCAAAATACAACACAACAATGAGTCAAAGTTTCAGAGTTGATAATATGTGATCTGAAAAACAAAAAACAAAACAAAACAAAAAATAATAACTGGACTTCTTTTCTATATACATGTACTTCTATTCTTCACAAGTAATAAAACTTCATGGCAGAATTTGTACATGTGGTTTTTAGACATTGCATGCATTTAAATTATACATCTGTAATTAAACTTAATTTATTTAGACAGGTTAATCCCATTGAGCCTCGAGGACTCATTTACAAGGGAGACCTGGAGATACAACGAGATTATGTCCCTACAGTCATCCAAAAGATGGGCGGAGTGCACGTTGCTGTTGCTCTTTAAGAACACAGCCTCTTATCTTTTTCAGAATACTTTTAGAGAAGGTATGAAAAAAATCTCTCACACCTTGTCCTAGACAGGGCATGGTTTTGAGGCATCAAAAAAATCTACCACAGCAAAGCAACATAAGCATCGAGTTTTAAGGGAAGGTCATAGCATAGCCCAGAGTCCCCGCTCAGCCATTGCCCAGATAAGAGGTGTTTGGTATCATCAGCTCGGTTGAAGTTCTGTCACATGTCCACGGCCTTGGGGAAGGGAGGGGTGAGGAGACAGACAGAGTGTCTTTGTTTTTCATAACATCCCAGGAGGAATTGAGATAGTCTGCATTCAAGGCCAGGTCCAGATCCACAGTTTGGGTCAAGCAGAACTTGTAAATTGCACTTTCTACCTTTTAAAGTCTTGCTGGTACATTTTTCTGATGGTGACTCCAAACAACCAAACTGATTCTTTACGCCGAAAGTCGACCTTACAGCTTCTCCAAACTTATTCCCAACCGTTCATGGTTGCCGAAAGAAAGTTCACAGTCCTGATAACAGCCTGTTTCAGCTCTGACGCAGCTCCACATAATTCAGTCTGAGTGCTGCTAAGCTTCGACACATTTCACATGTATTTGTAGACAATCCAGATTTCACCATCCCAACAGAAGAATCCAGTTGTCATCATAAATCCAATTTTGTTTCTGTTGAGGTAGGGGTTCCTCCATTCACCCTGATTTCCTGTCAGGAGAAGTTCATCCATTTTGTTGAGAGACCAGCTGATCAAATCCATCGAATTAGGAAGGTATGCAGGAAGAAAAAAAGAGGCTCTTTAAAGGGTTCACAAGACAAGAGAGCAAAGGAGGGAAGCGGGGGGATGGAGCAAAAGAGGACACGTCTGCTTCCACCGAGAGCACACAGTGTTATGAACCTCAAATGACCGGACCAAAATCACCACAAAAGTTAGACAATTAATTCAAGTTTTTATTTTTTGCTCAGATTGGCTCTGGTATCGAGCAGGGACCCACTGGCTGGAACGAGTCTGTAGGATGGAGGAGAACGGTTAGTGGTCTGATGGTGAAATGAAACAACAGTCAATGAGAAGTAACCACTAACCGTCTCACAGATGGATGGGGTTTAAGAGCGGGGAGAGACTCCAGCTGATCAGGTCTGCTGCGGGTGGGGTTGATGCCGGTGAAGGAGTACAGCCGATCGCAGCGACGGGTCAGTGACGTAATCCAGCAGGCGAAGCAGAAGACCAGATAATCCAAATAGAGACAGGTGATGAGACAAAGTGAGGCGATCCAGGGTCAGTAACGTGAATCTAGTAAACAACAGTCCGAGAGGGAGAAGGCAGATGCTGAAGTACAGGCAGGCGAGATGTCAGATAACCAGGAAATCAATGAGGCGAGGATACGTGAAACAGGAAGAGGGACAGAACGGGTGCGGGATAACTACTTACTATGAACAATTTTCGACTATCTGGCAAATACCTGGTGTGAGAGTCTGGCTTATAAAGGGTGTAGCAGTAGGTGGAGCTGATTTGAAACTAATCAGCGCAACGGTGAAGACAAACCGGTTTCAAAGTGAAGACAAACCTAAACCCACATACCGACGAGACAGAACAGAATCCAGAAACAACAAGCAGTGTACAGAGTGATATTAAAATCTAATCTAACAGGCGTGAAGCGTGACATATCCTCACCTCAAGGGACGCCTCCTGGCATCCTACCCGGCTGGTCCGGATAGAGTCTATGGAAGGCGGTGATGAGGGACCTGTCCAAAACATGGCTGGAGGGGACCCAAGAATGCTCCTCAGGGCGGTAACCCTCCCAGTCAACCAGATACTGGAGTCCGCGGCCCCTCTCCTAGAACGGAGGAGGCGACAAACAGTATAGGCGGAGGACCCGTCAATGAGGCAGGCGAGAGGGGGCGAACAGGGGGGTGAAAACCAGAGGAGACCACGGGCTTGACACAAGAAACATGAAAACGTGGGGTGGACACGGAAGGACTTGGGCAGGGAGACACGAACAGAAACGGGGTTGATGATCTTGGAAATGGGAAAGGACCAATAAAACGGGGAGCAAGCTTACGGGACTGCGCCTTGAGGGGAAGATTCCTGGTGGAGAGCCAGACCTTCTGACCCACCTTGTAGTCGGGTTGAGGGGTCCTGCGGCGGTCAGCTTTTTTTGTATAGACCGCCGTAGTTTTGAGCAAGGCTCGTCTGGCTCTCCTCCAGACCCTCTGGCACCTGAGGGCTGCTAAATGGGCAGAAGGAACAGCAGCGTCACGTTCCTGAACAGAAAAGACAGGGGTTGATAACCGAACACAACATAAAAGGGGGAAAGACCAGTGGCTGAGGAGGGGAGAGAATTAATGGCATGTTCCACCCAAGGGAGAGCGGAGGACCACTTCTCAGGGTCCTGCTGGCAAAGGAGTCTAAGCTTACCCTCCACCTCCTGGTTAGCCCTCTCTACCTGGCCGTCAGTCTCAGGATGGAAGTCAGAAGAGAGACTGACGGAAATACCAAGCAGGCTACAGAACTCTCTCCAGATGAGAGAGACAAACTGAGGGCCCCTGTCAGAAACAATATTAAGAGGGAGTCTTTGAAGTCTAAATACTTCACGGGCCATGATGTGGGCTAATTCCTTAGAAGATGGCAGTTTCTTAAGGGGTACAAGATGAGTCATCTTGGAGAAACGATCTACAACGGTGAGAATGACCGTGTTACCTTCGGAGTTGCGAAGACCAGTGACAAAGTCCATACCAATGTGGGACCAGGGACGAGAAGGACAAGGAAGAGGACGAAGAAGTCCAGAGGAGGGACGCCTAGAGGTTTTGGACTGGGAACAGGCGGGACAAGAACGTACAAAGGTATTGACATCCCTGGACAAGGTCTCCCACCAGAACAGGGACCGGACCAAAGCGAGGGTCTTGGTTAGGCCCGGGTGACAGAAGAGACGAGAGCTATGACTAAACTCCAACACCTTCCTGACCCAATCAGGAGGGACATAAAGACGATCCCTCGGACATTCAGGAGGTGGAGGAAGTGACTGGTTGAGACATCTCAGGTCTAGATTCTAAATGGGTGGTAGCTAGACGGGTAGACTCTGGGAGGATGAAGTTCTCTTCAACCACAAGGGAAGGAGAGTCGCCCTCAGAAATACGAGATAGAGCATCAGGTTTAACATTCTTCTCGCCCGGGCGATAGGACAGGGTGAAATAGGAGAAAAAGGGTGCCCACCTGGCCTGGCGAGGGTTTAAGTGGCGAGCTGACTGGAGATACTCCAGGTTCTTGTAGTCAGTCCATACTTGGAAAGGAAACCTTGAGCCCTCCAGCCAGTGGTGCCACTCCTCCAGGGCCAGTTTGACTGCTAAAAGCTCCCGATCGCCTACGTCATAGTTTCGTTCAGCTGACGAGAGACTCCTAGAGAAGAAGGCATAGGGGTGAAGACAACCCTCCTGGCTACGTTGGCTGAGGATAGCCCCCACCCCTGTACCAGAGGCATCAACCTCTACAACAAAAGGTTCATCAAGGTTGGGGGCCTGGAGGACGGGAGCGGAAAAGAACAGAGATTTGAGTGTGGAAAAAGCCTTATTGGCGACAGGTGTCCAAAAGAAATGTGTTTTAGTAGATGTGAATGTATGAAGGGGTTTGGAGATTTGACTGTAACCCTTGATAAAACGTCTATAAAAATTAGCGAACCCCAGAAACCGTTGGAGCCGTTTACGGTCTCTGGGGATAGGCCAGTCCAAGACCGTTGCAATCTTGCTTTGGTCCATCTCCATCTTATTAGGAGAAATAACAAAACCTAAGAATGAGGTAGTGGAAACATGAAAGTCACATTTTTCAGCTTTGACACAGAGACCATTCTGTAGAAGTCGAGTGAGAACGGCCCGTACCTGTTGGCGGTGTGTGGCAAGGTCTTTTGAAAAAAATTAAAATGTTGTCTAAATAAATGAAAACAAACCGATTAATCATGCCTCTCAGAATGTCATTCACCAAGTTCTGAAACACGGCGGGGGCATTGGTTAGCCCAAAAGGGATGACTAAGTACTCATAATGACAGGTGGGGGTGTTAAAAGCGGTTTTCCCCTCATCCCCCTTACGAATGCGGACAAGATTATATGTATTGCGTAAGTCTAATTTTGTGAACAGGTTGGCTCCTTGTAGAAGGTCAAAAGCAGAGTTCATGAGCGGTAGAGGGTATCTGTTGCAATGATATATAGGCGCTTATCAGTTTACTGATTTACCTATATTTTAGATGTAAATTGGCAGGGTTTAGACTGACACAAAAATACATAATTAATTAAACGAGTTCTCTCTTTTTCAGTTCAATATTCAATAAATCTGTGACTAGGTGGTGATAATGTAAAGACATGAAATGTTAACTTATGTTGGTACAGCAGGACTGAACCATTTATTTAACAGAATCATAACTTACATCACAACATATTTACATTACTGGTTGATCATTTTTTCCTATAACTTTACTTCAGCAGATGAAACACGCGTCTGTAATTTTCATAGGAACAACAGAACACAAGTTATGGGTGTTATTAACTTATACTCTGCTGGCACAATAAACTTAAAGTTTAGTTACTTAAAATAAGAAAGTTTCAGAGAAGAGAAAATGGAGGATGAAAGAAAATGAAGGATGAGGAGAGGTACTATCTTGATGTGTTTTAACCAGAAACATGGTAGCTCTCCGGCCGATCTCGGCTACACGTTGGTACACTTGGCAAAGCATTTGACGACTTTGTTACCTCGTGAAGACGGTCAGTCCCCAGTTGGTCCAACTGGCCAGTTCATTTACCGTTCTCAGCGTCTCCAGACGTCTGCCTTGACTCGAACTGAAGTAACAGCAGTTCCTGGTTTGGCTTTTCAAGACAAGAGCTTCCTTTGAAGGAATCTCACTAAAGTGAAGCTTTTTACAGCTTGAAATGGATTTATAACAGGCATGTTATAACTCTTTAACTGAATGACGCGTCCTTAGCGTGTGACTGGTGTTCATTCAGCTCTTTTGGGGAACCTCATGGCTTGAGTTCCTCCACAGACTCTGCAAGTTCCAACAAAGCTTAGAACTTTTAAGAAAGGATCTGAGATCAGTAGCTATGTTTACATGGACATAAGTAATCGGATCAGACGGCCGAACGGATCAAAAGTCCGTCATGTAAACACCCCGGTCGGGTTATTTTTTGTGTATTCGGCGTGATCCGACCTAATTTGCGATCCGTTCGAAACGGGTGGTTTACGCCGATCCGTAGCCCGATGTGTGCGCATGTAAACACATGATCTGTTCCTTTTACCGGACTGTGGGAAACTGTCCTGACTGCGCATGTGCGCTGCGCGCACCCTCATCCCTCCCTCCCTCTCCCCCCTCGTGTTTACTTCTCCGCCTGGGCTGGCTAGTGGGTAGATGCTAACGCATGGTGGGGAAGTAAAACTGGTCGGTGAGCGATGCAACATTTGTAATGGAAACGTTAAAATAGCTCAAAACTATCGAACGCCTTGACCGAACGTGTAGTTATTCAAACAAGTACATGAAAAGCTGGAAGAAGCTGGAGATCGCTGGAAGAGCTTAAAGCTAAGTGCTACAAAGCTAAAAACAACAACGGGACAAGTGGCTACGACCCCACCACTTTTTTATTTTACGTGTTGATGGATGAACTGATGAGAGATCTGCCACTTCCAACACAGCAGGCAGCGGTGTGGATCTTATGAGGAGGAGAGGAATCTGAGGAGAGGAAGCTAACCAGGAGCAAAGCATCCTTTCTGGTAAGTTAGACTCTTCAAAACACATTAACCCTCTGTACTGTATTACTTGAGTAATTAGAAACAACAAATATGTAAAAATGTAATTATAATAAGAAATAAGAGTAGCTGTAGGGCTAGCATAGAACTACAGTATACTGTATTGTACATTAAAACTCCAACTAACCAGATAATTAACCTAACACATTTCAACATATCAGGGGTCCAGTTAAACTTTATTTTGTTTGTTTTTCAGATGATGAGTCCAGCTTTGAAGAGGCAGCTGGCAGCAGCACACAACAGACAGTGGCAGGTGATGGTGGCAGGTGATGGTGGCAGGTGATGCGTGGCAGGTGATGGTGGCAGGTGATGGTGGCAGGTGGCAGAAGATGCAAGAGTCCCACGTCTTAGGAATCCCAAGAAGTTCACACATGTGCTTTAGAACAACTCAAAACTGATTTGAAAATGTTTCAATTCTCCACAAACATGTTTCTTTGTGCACTGACAGATCTGTAAATGTATTTTTTACACAGACATTAGGATTGATAGTTTATGGTACAATTAAGATGTCCTAATTTAATATAGTCAGATGGTTTAAGAAGGACTCTTGAGTTTCTGCATGACATAAAAACACATTTGCTGCTCTATCAGGATACAGAAACATACATTTTGGAAGTAAAATCGATTATTTTGTCACCAATTTTGTTGTCCTAAATCACATGCATACATCGAAATTGTGAAAGTATGTGATGAGTTGATAAAGAAGTTACTGAATTACAGGTTTCTGTAGTTTTTAAATGACCAAAGAATTTTTTGTTGTTATCATTACAAGATGTGATCTGTGCACATCGTCTGTTTTGTACAAACGTTTTGAACGTTTAATTTTTATGTTTTTCTGATACACCTCAAATTGCACTAAGAATGAAACATGTTTCAAACAAGCAATTTCAACTGTTTACAAGAATGTGTTAAAATGTTTGGTCCATTAAAGAGCTCAGATGTTCACTAGTATTACTTGCAGTTGTTTATTGTGATAATAATTTTATACAAATGTTAACTGCATGTGAACACAAATACATAAGTACAGTATCTTTTTAGAAGAACTCTCCACTGTGACTTCAGAAACCCGGTCATCTCTACCTCCACCTGACAGCGCCAAGGTAAACATTAAATGACTTGTTGAGGAGTCAGACGAGGACAGTTTGCGTATCCTTTGACGAGCCAGTCCAACAGCGGGCACGATCACCAACAATGAAGAGACGGACGTCCTTTGCTTCAATGTTCCTCACAGACTGCAAAAAAGGACATGCCAATATTTAGTGTTCAACTTTTTATTTGTTTAAAGTTATGGTTCAAACAAATTTTATTTGAAAGAAAACTTTACATCTAAGTATGTCTTCTGATATACTTAGCTGTAATAGTTGTAAAATTAAATACAATATAGTAAATGTTAGCCTTACATTTTGGCAACATTTAACTATTTGTTTAAAGACATGGTTCAAACATTTTATTTTAAATAAAACTTTACAGCTAAGCATCTCTACTTTGAGATACTGTACTTAGCTGTAATCGTTGTAGTAATACTAAATACAATATAGTAAATATTAGCCTTACTTTTGTCAACAGATGAGCCCTTTGATAGAGGTCTGAGTGGCGCAGGACATTGGCATCATGGCACTGCCTGGCATCGTGACACTGATGCTCCAGAAACAGGAAAACAGAGGAAGAATAGTAATTAATAACAAATACAGACAGTATCACGCAGACAGGTAGAAAAGGAAAGGACAAAAAGTTTATTAGCATACAGCGTTTTTATTATCTTACCAACAGTTGTTGTCCACGACAGCTTGGAGGACAGAGGACGTCCAGCGCTCTCATCCTGTGAATAAAAAAACTAAAAGCACGCGCTGCTTCACCTGTAGTTCAATCAGGGAGTGCAGTAAAAACTCAGTCTCCGTCATTACAGTCTGGTGCGGGTCCATTTTGGACGCGTATGTTTACTTTCGTCCCGGAAGTAGCTTCTTCTTCTGTGGTTTTTACGAAAGTAACTTCCTCTTCGTTTTTTTTTTAAGGGGAGTGTACCACTCTGCGCATGTCAGAACTTCTGATCAGAATAAAAGCCTGCTGCATGTAAACACTCGTCATGAACGGATTGGGCCCATGTAAACGGTGCTATCTAATTATGCAATCAGAGCACATTTCAATCCGGTCACAGAATTTTGCCCATGTAAACATAGCTGACTTGTTCTTCTCCGATTGGTTCAAACAAACCAGTGGAAGGGAGAGAGTGAATGAAGGTCATTCGTATAGGAGAGGATCAGTTTTTTAGAACAGAGAAGAAGTTGTTTAGAATGAAGAGAGAGAAACAGATTAGACTGGAGCCAGCTTCATAAAGCAACTGATTAAAACTGTATTCTAACTTCTAACAAAACTGAGGAGTTCAGTCTGACATATTAATTCACTTTCACCATTTGATTCATCATATGAAGAAGTGATCAACATTTTGAAATAGCATAAAACACGATCAAACAATGACAAGTTATTCTCAGAATTAATTCTGAATTAACACACATTAAAAGGAAGTCTCTTCGCTTTCGGGCTGCTCACTGCACCACCTGGTAGGTGGTTGGGTTAAATGCAGAGACGAATTTCGTCTGTGTATGGGAACATATGCCGATGACAGGAATAGACATTATTATTATTATTATTATTCTGAAATAATATGTGTTTTGATTCAAATAAATGTAATAAAAGTATTACTGTCCCTTCAGGAATAACTCCCAAAAAGTTCATTACTGAGAGCGATCAGAGAAGTGTTTCTGAGGTCACGGTTGTACCACTACACTGTTCTTAACTGTAAACTTATTAAGACCTCTGTAATCAATACAGGGACGGAGTGATCCATCCTTTTTACTAACAAAAAAGAACCCCGCCCCGGCTGGAGAGACAGATGGCCGAATGATGCCCGCCTGGAGGGACTCCCTGATGTAGTCCCTAATTGTTACTTGTTCCGGAGCGGAAAGGGAGTAGAGAGCACCCCTAGGGGGAGTTGAGCCGGGAAGTAAGTCTATAGGGCAGTCATAAGGACGGTGAGGAGGCAGGGTGGTGCTTTGGACTTGTTAAACACCTCTTTGAGGTTGTGATATTCGATGGGTACCTTATGCCACTTTTCCACTCGCTCGACGCAGAGCGGATCAGTCTGGTCCGGTCTGGTTCAGTTTGGCTCGGCTCACATGTAGTTGTTTTTCCATTACATTTCTGTGGGCGGGGTCCAGAATCCTACTCGTCTTACCAGATGGTGGCGGTAGTGTTACCTCAAGCTATTTACTAGCCACCACAAAACGTTAGAAGAAGAACACCCTGCAGGACCTTGTCTCACCACCTGTTGGCGGTAATGTCCCTTGAGCTATTTAATGCTCTAATCTTACTTTATTGCCTTTTCAGCTTGTTTTAAACCCATGTGTTTTCCATTTTGTTTCTTTATAATAAAGATTATTCTCATATATGCACAAGGTTCCTGTTAAAATTGCTTAACACATCGATCGCACTGCCCTGTAATCAGTTAAACTATTTTTACAGTAAGGTACAGATTAGGAATTAATTAGGTTTCAATTGGCCCTGTAATATTAAAGGTTAGTATTTCATTAAATTTAAACGGTAATATTTTGTCAGGGATAATTCAAAGTCAAATGCAAATGGATAATTTGGTTTAAACTGTCCCTTAAACATTAAAAGCGTGTTTCTTTAAACGTAAAAACAAAGTATTAATAATTAAATGTTTGTTGATCAGGAAACTCGTTTGGGCATCCAAGAACAGCTTCATCGGGGTTGATGTTGACGTCTGTGCATCCTTGGAAAAGCTGCTGCACCCACAACCCGACATCAGGAAGGATGGATGGATGGGTTCATGTTGACATCTGTGCATCCTGGCAAAAGCTGCTGCACTACTCATGACACGACATCAGGAAGGATGGATGGATGGATGGATGGATGGGCTGTTCAAATCTAATAATCTTTTTCTTATGATTCTTTAAAGGTCAAATGCAAATGGAAAATATTCTTAACTTCCAGTATGTTTTTAAACAAACACTATACTGTACACACTTAACATTGTAAAATATGTTTAGGAAATTATTGTTCAATGACACCACTTAAGAAAAAAAATGTTTATTATGAAAACTAAGAAGTGAAAAAAGCACAAAAATAAATACTGCATCCACCTAAATGATTTTTTTCCCGTTGTCTCATGGGCTTCCTCCAGAAGACACAAGTTGATAAATTCTGGTGTTGACTTCTTCCTCTTAACTGTAAAAAAAGAAAAACATGGTTACCGGTAATTCAGTCTAGATACGGTTTTATATGTAGATATATTTTATAAGATATATATAAGATATATATACATATATCAAATATCTCAGAAACCACAAAGCAGATATTTTTCAAACTAACACAGTGTAATCACAAGATGTTCATGTACACACTGTAAGCTGTTGGAGTTATTTGAATTAAAATTCGAATTTTTTACAATTTATTTTCGTAGCACATGTGACAGGTTTGGAAGTAGTCAAAACAAATCAATTTAAATCCAGCTGATTTGACCACAACGTGACATTATTAAGAAATTGTTCACCTGAGGAACCCTCGTGGTATAAAGCCAGCTATGAAATATATTTTTTAAGCTTTTATTTAGCTACATTCAAAAGAAAGAATGCCGATCGACCACACGTGCACATGGCAAAACTACTTTTTAAAATCCTGCCGTTTTGACCACTATGTGAATTTATTAAGGAATAGTTCAGCTTAAGACACATCTTTGCTATAATTTTAAATACAAATAATTTTTTTTACCGTGTAAATCTTGTAAAGTCCTTCGGTGTTTGCTCCCTCGCCGCAGCCACTTCCTCAAACTCCAGTCCAGCCTCTCCCCACGGCTCGCTTACAGCCGGCCTCAACCCTGCTCTGAAATCAGTCCGGAATCTTGGTGCGGCGTGGCGCACATGTGAGGTGGAAATGGTGTCCAACGCGCGTTTGGCATGCAGACATGATGTCACAACCGACCCGCGCCACCAAGTGGAAAAGGGGCATTAGAGAGATCAGGATAATAATCCTCAGAAACTTGAATTGATAAAGCTTCTCGGATGAGAAGCGAAACGTCTTCTGTTACAAATAAAGTCCAGTTGATCTTGAATTGAACGCCTTTTTGAATCCTCAGAAACAGTCACAGAGTCTTTAGACAGCACAGCGTCCATGAGACAGGAGGACAAACATTCGTCAGACCAGCCTAAAATCTCCCCACTTTTCCAGTCAAAATGAGAGTTGTGTTTTTTCAGCCAGGTGGCACCCAATATTATCGGTGAGTTAGGAGAGTTAATTACCAAAAAGTTTATTCTTTCTTTGTGATTGCCTCCTACGTGTAATGTGACAGGTTCAGTGATCTAAGACAAAGTGTTCAGTGGGTGACCATCTAAGGCCACCACAGAATGTTTCTTAGGGGAATTAAGTATCTTAATCCCTGACCCGACTGCAAACCCATAGTCAATGAATTCAGTATCAGCCCCGGAGTCAATGAACACTTTAATGGAGGTGGGAGACTTACCCGGGACGACGAGGTCTGCATTCAGGGTAAACGGTGAGAGGAGTTCAGACTCTTTAGTCCTGCTCAGTAAACATCCCCTCGCGTTCACATAGCAGGTCCTTTTACCGGACAGGAGGAGGCAACGTGTCCAACACCACCACAGTAGAAACAGAGGTTACCCTTGCGTCTTCTTTCACGCTCGGCAGGAGTGAGTCGGCTGCAGCCCAGTTGCATGGGTTCCTCCGTGGTGAGAGAGGCAGGTCTAGGAGGTGGGTTCAGAGCGTGAACAGGCTGCCGGACCTCATCCACAAACTTGGTGATTGGTGAGTGGCGTGAACCTCGATCCCTCGAGCACTCAGCCAAGCGAAGGTCCACCCAGGTGGCTAACTCCTCGAGGTCCTGAAGTGACTCAGGGTAGCGTTTTAGCGCCAATCCATCCTTATTGTTGTCATTAAGTCCCCCAAAAAAGGCATCTGTGAGTGCCTCCTCATTCCAGTGGCTGCCTGCAGCGGTAGAATGAAAGTCAATGATATATTCTGTAACCCAACGGTTACCTTGAGTGATGGAGAAAAGGCGTCTGGCTGCCTCTCGCTCAGGAAGAACAGGATCAAAGACTCGGCACAGTTCCTTGGCAAAAGTCTGAAAAACATAGCAAAAAGGTGAGTCCCATTGCCATTCGGTGGTTCCCTACCTCTTGGCCTTGCCAGAGAGGAGGGAGATCATATATGCCAGCTTTGACCTCTCGGAGGTGAAACAGGACGGTTGGAGCTGAAAATGGATTTCACACTGGGTGATAAATTGGTCGGGATCTCCAGAAAACAGTTCTGGTGGGGTTAACTTGGACTCCCGGGCCGGTTCTGATGGTGGTCTGACAGCACCTGAGTCCTACTGGGGAGTTTGGGATGCCTTCTCTTTTAACATAAGAACTATGTCAGTCATGCCTGATTCTAATTTAGAAATAGCCCCTTCGACACCAGAGCGCCAGTCTTCAGAAGGTGAGTGGTCCATAATTTTGGCCAGATAGTTCTGTTATGAACCCCCAAATGAACGGACCAAAATCACCACAAAAGTTAGACAATTAAATCAAGTTTTTATTTTTTGCTCAGATTGGCTCTGGTGTCAATCAGGGACCCACTGGCTGGAACGAGTCTGTAGGATGGAGGAGAACGGTTAGTGGTCTGATGGTGAAATGAAACTTAGTCAATGAGAAGTAACCACTAGGGGTGTAACGGTACGCTAAAATCACATTTCGGTTCGGTTCAACTACAAGGAGGGCTCGGTTCGGTTTATTTTCGGTACAACAAAAAAAATAATAAAGTCTTACAATTTTTTTATTTTGAAAATATGCCAAAAATACATTTGTACTGTATTGTATTGTAGTAATAAATAAAAGTGACCCATTTGGATGATATTTTAAATAAACAGCACTCTACAATAAATAAACTACTGTATATTAACAATAATAAAAATCTTAATAAATACAATAACAGTCAGAACCAGAACAATAAGCAGCAACAGACTGTTTACAATCTAACTAATCAAGTTTTTGTCCAGTAGCAGCAGTGTGGCTGTATTTGTCCTCATTACTCACAACCTCTTGGACCTGCTCCTCCAAGTGGGACAGGTCCTGGAACAGTTCAGAGTTCTGTTCAGTCATCACACACTTCTTAGCTGCAGCAGGTGATCTCTGGTGGATGTCTGTCCCTGAAGTGGAAGAAGAGATGCTACCTCTCTGTCCAACACTGGAAATAAAACACAGAGGTAAAAAAATAAGTTAATAAGATTATGATTTTAAATAATAATAATAAATAATAATAAAAGAACAATACCTCTTGAACGGTTGAATCTCACTCATCATCAGGGCAGGGCTTAAATCTGCTCCAGAACTTGTTGACAATCAGTTTTAGTTTTTTCATAAAGAGCTGAAGTTTTTGAATGGTGTTGACGTGATGGATGTCTCATAGCGAGGATCAGTAACTTTAAAGCCTGCGCATAAACAACATTCAGACTTAGATCCAGATCTTTAAAAACTCATACAGTTTGTGTTATTGCTCTGGACCGATCTGAATCACCTGATGAAGTAGTTTTAATGCAGCTGTTGTTAGCGCTGTTTCAGCAACAGCTGCTTTTCTTCGTTCACGTTCGGGTGACGTCGTTTCCAACGCGTTCACGTTAGACGTGTTGCTGCAGATCCAGTCTTGTAAAACACGTCCACACAGCTTTGAATGTGCGCTCATCAAGAAAGCCATTACGTTCCCAAACAGAAGACAGTACACAACATGCTAACGGTTAAATGCTGCGCGTGCTTCGCGATAATAGCTCCGAGCTGAAACACGCCCAGGAAATTTAGTTCCGCGGTGCATATATTCCCCCGTTAATAACGTTCAATGAGTGAAAAAATAACCGAAACGGTACGCAGGTGGACCGAACTGAACGTGCTGTACCGAAACGGTTCGGTACACCCACTTGTACCGTTACATGCCTAGTAACCACTAACCGTCTCACAGGTGGATGGGGTTTCAGAGCGGGGAGACACTCCAGCTGATCAGGTCCGCTGCGGGTGTGGCTGATGCCGGTGAAGGAGTACAGCCAATCACAGCGAGGGGTCAGTGACGTAATCCAGCAGGCGAAGCAGAAGACCAGATAATCCAAATAGGGACAGGCGATGAGACAAAGTGAGGCGATCCAGGGTCAGTAACGTGAATCCAGTAAACAACTGTCCGAGAGGGAGAAGGCAGATGCAGAAGTACAGGCAGGCGAGACGTCAGATA
>JBBPBX010003147.1:0-24696 GCA_038048925.1 Garcialebias charrua | reverse complement strand
AGCTGTAACCGTAGCGGCAACCTGTTGTACTTCAGTTTAGAGCAACTAATTGTAAAGTGATAGATTACTGTCATTTTCTTCCTAAACTTTGGTAGTAAATGTAGTTTTATAACAATTACTGGATACATCAATTTGCTTCTTGCCTCAATAAAAGCACTGACCTACTTGTTATTTAAATCTAACCCAAGAGAAAAAGTTTAATTGTTCCCACACATAACATATCTCTAATGGCAAACAAAAACTGTAAACTTGAAAACAGAACAGTTTAGTTAAAATAATTCAACACTGAACACATGCATAATTCAAAAGGAGAGGTAGAAAATAATAACTACAGTGTACTGTATTTTTCATCCTGTAAGTTGCAGTTTTTTGCATAATTTACATGCCTTGCAACTTATAGGACGAAGTGACATATTTATAGATTTTTTCCCCATATTTATAAACCATAACACTGAAATATGACCGTTTCATTCATTCTGACTGAAAAAAAAAAAACAGTTCATATCTATTGTAGTAATAGTATGGCATGCTGTTGTATCATGTAATAGGAAAACGTGCCTATAATGACAAATTTAAAAAAGTTCAAGACAAAAACAACTGGACTTTATTTATTATACTATTTATTATACTATTATACTATACTTTATTGTTTTTTTATTGCATTTTTTAGAATTCACCATGTCCTGGATGACTGAGAATCTTCACTAGCTATTAATGACTCAATCGGCCTGCCATACTCTCCCCACCTCTCTGCTTGAACCTTCAATCCAGCAGCAAGCTGCACCACGGTGGCGAAATGCAGCTAATTTGACCATTAAAGTGCATTTATTAAGAAAATGACAGACAGAAAAACACCTCTGCTATAATTTCGAGCTAACAAATAATTGTTTAGGTAATTTTCTTGTTAAATGTCGGCGAAACGAGCCGCGCTCCTTTTTCCTGTTTGTCACCGCTGAGCGATCACGGAGCACACAGGCACTGAGGCAGCGACACTTTTTTTTTTAATAAAGCCGATTTAACCATTAAAGTACATTTATTAAGAAAACGTTAGACTGAGACACCCCTTTTGCTATAATTTCGAGCTAACAAACAATTGTTTAGGTACATTTCTTGTTAAATGTCGGAGGATAAAGCCGTGATCCTTTCCTGTTTCTTTTTACAGACATGATACCAGCTGTTGGTGCGCGCGCACACTGACTGACGATATGACGTCTTTGTTTTAGCTAAGGTCCTACTTGGAACACAAAATTAGAAAAGATAAATAAGCTGGTGAAGATTCTCAGTCGTCCAGGACATGATGAAATCAAAAAAGGCGTTCAATACAGGATCAACTGGACTTTATTTGTTGCAGAAAACGTTTCGACTTCTGTCCAGAAGTCTTTTTCAATTCAATTCAATTCAATTCAATAAAAAGATAAATAAATTCTCAGACCTTTTTTTAGACGACAGAACAAGAAAAATATAGTTGTGTAGGTTTAAAAAAAATTAATACCTCGTCAGATGACGTTTATTACTTTTTAATACTTTTTAATGGCCTTAATTTGTGTTAATTTCATTTACTACCTTTTACAACCCCGCGGATACCCTGTTATTGAGATCGGGTAAAGAAGAAAATAGTTGTCTAAAAAAATTATCATCATCTGTGTTAGGAGCGTAAACATTCACCAGGGCAACTAAAGTGCTGTAAAGTTTCCCACTCACTATAACAAACCTGCCATATTTATCAGCTACCACATTATGGGCCTCAAATGGAGTATTCTGGCTGATCAGTATGGAGACCCCTCGTGCTTTGGCTTGAAAGAGAGAATGAAAGCGTTGTCCTCTCCAGCATGCCAGGAGACGCACGTTATCAGAGCTCCTGATGTGAGTCTCCTGTAGAAACGCCACATCTGTATTAAGGTGTTTAATATGGGAGAAAACCTTTCTTCTCTTCACTGGATGGTTTAAACCTTTAACATTCCAACTTAGGAAGTTTAAGTGCTGACTCATGTGATTTCAGAAATAAAGCTTGTGTGCTCCTTTATTATAGGTATGACAAATTGAGACTGAAACAAAAAAGATGAAAGTAAAATTATGCAACTGTGTGAGACTCCTGGCAGTGACCTTAGCCCTCCCCCATCCCCCCAACAAAAACAAACAAACAAACAAACAAAAAAACAAAAACAAAAAATGGCTGCCAGAGAAAAAATAATAAAATAAAACAAAAATGGCAGCAAGCTCTTCAAACCTAACATTCTTAAAAATTTAATCTTCCTGGTCTCAGAGACGAATCAGAGCTAACCACTGCTCCTAGGAATAAATGTAAACCCCTTATAGTAATAGCCTACTGTATTAATATCTGACAAAAACAAGCAACCATGACCACAGTAGATTTTTTTTTTTTTATATAATAATAAGTTCAAAAATTAATGTGAAAGGAGTCTCCAGTCTTGGTGTTAGGCTATATTCAGCCATAATCAAACTGCTGTGTGGTGGGGCTACCTTTCCATTCATAAAGTCCACTGTGGGAACAGGGGGTGGCCAGAATCAATCCTTCATTAATAAATTAACATATGTCTGTTCTGAAAAAATATAGCCTACAAATGCGCACTGAAGGAAAAATAGCTGCGCGTGTCTCCAAAGTGCACCCTGCCACGCCCCTGCATGTGTGTGTTTGTTACCTCTCATCCACTTTAACTAATGAAGTTATTAATTCATGGGTTCTCCGATGATTTGGGCAGTTTCTTGATGTATTGTTGAGCCTCCTCCACCGAGCCCAAAAACTTTTTGGTACCGTTGAGCTGCGTTATGCGGAGCCGGGCTGGAAACAGAAGAGCCGGCTTCAAACCTCGTTTGTAAAGTTCACTCATCACGTCCTTGTACTCCGCGCGCCGGCTGAGCACGTCTGGGCTGTAGTCTTCCACGATACGAAGAGACGCTCCTCTGTAGTCGAGCTTCCCTCTGCTCCTGGCTTCACGGATGATGAGCTCTTTGGTCAGGTAGCGGTGCAGGCGGATGATCACCGGGCGCGGAGGATGCCCCGCGGGCCGTTTGGCTGCGAGGGAGCGGTGCGCTCTGTCCAGCTCAGGTGGAGTCGGGAGGACCTCTTTCCCAAATAACTCACAGAGGAGGGTGGAGAAGAAGTGAGTCGGGCGCCCGCTTTCCGTGTCTTCAGGTAAACCGAGGACTCGGACATTCTGTCGTCGGCTCCGTCCTTCGAGATCCGAGACTTTAACTTTTAATTTAGCGTTGTCCTCACGGAGAGCAGCGCATGACTCTTCGAGGGTGGACACGCGCTGGTTCAGATCTTCTGTTGCGAGCTCCAAAGAGCTGACTCGTTCTGCCTGTTCCTCCAGGGCCTGTCGTACCTGGTCCAGCTTGGAGCTGAGCATGTTGGCTCCATCCATCCATCCATCCATCTTCTTCCGCTTATCCGGGGTCGGGTCGCGGGGGTAGCAGCCTAAGTAGGGAGGCCCAGACTTCCCTCTCCCCAGCCACTTGGAGCAGCTCCTCCGGGGGAATCCCAAGGCGTTCCCAGGCCAGCCGAGAAACATAGTCCCTCCAGCGCGTCCTGGGTCTTCCTCTGGGTCTCCTCCCGGTGGGACGTGCCCGGAACACCTCACCAGGGAGGCGTCCAGGAGGCATCCTAACCAGATGCCCGAGCCACCTCAACTGGCTCCTCTCGATGTGGAGAAGCAGCGGCTCTACTCCGAGTCCCTCCCGGATGACTGAGCTTCTCACCCTATCTCTAAGGGAGAGTCCAGCCACCCTGCGGAGAAAACTCATTTCAGCCGCTTGTATCCGAGATCTTGTTCTTTCGGTCATAACCCAAAGCTCATGACCATAGATGAGGGTGGGAACGTAGATCGATCGGTAAATTGAGAGCTTTGCCTTTTGACTCAGCTCTCTCTTCACCACGACAGACCGGTACAGCGCCCGCTTCACTGCGGACGCTGCACCTATCCGCCTATCGATCTCACGCCCCAGTTTTCCCTCATTCGTGAACAAGATCCCGAGATACTTAAACTCCTCCACTTGGGGCAGGACCTCCTCCCCGACCCGGAGAGGGCATGCTACCCTTTTCCGGCTCAAGACCATGGCCTCGGATTTGGAGGAACTGATCCTCATCCCGGCCGCATCGCATTCAGCTGCAAACCGCTCCAGCGAAAGCTGTAGATCACGAGCTGATGAAGCCAATAGGACCACATCATCTGCAAAAAACAGAGAAGCGATTCTAAGGTCACCAAAACGGATCCTCTCAACACCTTGGCTGCGCCTAGAAATTCTGTCCATAAAAGTTATGAACAGAATCGGTGACAAAGGGCAACCTTGGCGGAGTCCAACTCTCACCGGAAACGAGCCTGACTTACTGCCGGCAATGCGGACCAAGCTCTGACACCGGTCGTACAGGGACCTAACAGCCCTTATCAAAGGGCCTGGTACCCCATACTCCCGGAGTACCCCCCACAGAACCCCCCGAGGGACGCGGTCGAATGCCTTCTCCAAGTCCACAAAACACATGTAAACTGGTTGGGCAAACTCCCACGCACCCTCCAGGACCCTGCTGAGGGTGTAGAGCTGGTCCAGTGTTCCACGACCAGGACGAAAACCACACTGCTCCTCCTGAATCCGAGGTTCGACTATCCGACGGACCCTCCTCTCCAGAACCCCTGAATAGACCTTACCAGGGAGGCTTAAGAGTGTGATCCCCCTATAGTTGGAACACACCCTACGGTCCCCCTTTTTAAATAGGGGAACCACCACCCCAGTCTGCCAATCCAAGGGAACTGCCCCCGATGTCCACGCGATATTGCAGAGTCGCGTAAGCCAACACAACCCTACAACATCCAGAGCCCTAAGGAACTCCGGGCGAATCTCATCCACCCCCGGAGCCTTGCCACCGCGGAGCTTTTTAACCACCTCGGCGACCTCAGCACCAGAGATCAGAGAACCCGACCCAAAGTCCCCAGGCTCTGCTTCCTCAGTGGAAGACGTGCCAGTAGGATTGAGGAGGTCTTCGAAGTATTCCGCCCACCGACTCACAACATCCCGAGTTGAGGTCAGCAGCACGCCACCTCCACCATAAATGGTGTTGGTCTCGTACCTCTTTCCCCCCCTGAGACGCCGGATGGTGGACCAGAATCGCCTCGAAGCCGTACGGAAGTCATTCTCCATGGCCTCTCCGAACTCCTCCCACGCCCGAGTTTTTGCCTCAGCAACCACCCGAGCCGCATGCCGCTTGGACTGCCGGTACCTATCAGCTGCTTCCGGGGTCCCACAAGCCAAAAAGGCCCAATAGGACTCCTTCTTCAGCCTGACAGCATCCCTCACTGCCGGTGTCCACCACCGGGTTCGAGGGTTGCCACCTCGACAGGCACCAACAACCTTGCGGCCACAGCTCCGATAAGCTGCCTCGACAATAGAGGCGCGGAACACGGCCCACTCGGACTCCATGTCCCCCGCCTCCCTCGGAACGTGTTCAAAGCTCTCCCGGAGGTGGGAGTTAAAGCTCCGTCTTACGGGAGACTCTGCCAGACGTTCCCAGCAGACCCTCACGATACGTTTGGGTCTGCCAGGTCTGACCGGCATCCTCCCCCACCATCGGAGCCAACTCACCACCAGGTAGTGGTCAGTAGACAGCTCCGCCCCTCTCCTCACCCGAGTGTCCAAGACATGCGGCCGCAGATCAGATGAGACGACAACAAAGTCGATCATCGAACTGCGACCTAGGGTGTCCTGGTGCCAAGAGCACATATGGACACCCTTATGCTTAAACATGGTGTTCGTTATGGACAATCCATGACGAGCACAGAAGTCCAATAACAGAACACCACTCTGGTTCAGATCAGGGGGGCCGTTCCTCCCAACCACACCCCTCCAGGTCTCACTGTCATTGCCCACGTGAGCGTTGAAGTCCCCCAGTAGAACAAGGGAGTCCCCAGGAGGCGCACTCTCCAATACCCCCTCCAAGGACTCCAAAAAGGGTGGGTAGTCTGAGCTGCCGTTTGGTGCATAGGCACAAACAACAGTCAGAGCCCGTCCCCCCACACGTAGGCGAAGGGAGGCTACCCTCTCGTTCACCGGGGTGAACCCCAACGTACAGGCACCAAGATGGGGGGCAACCAGTATGCCCACTCCTGCTCGGCGCCTCTCACCAGGGGCAACTCCAGAGTGGAAGAGTGTCCAACCCCTCTCAAGGAAACTGGTTCCAGAGCCAGAGCCATGCGTTGAGGTGAGTCCGACTATTTCTAGTCGGAACCTCTCAACCTCACACACTAGCTCAGGCTCCTTCCCCACCAGAGAGGTGACATTCCATGTCCCAATGGCCAGCTTCTGTAGCCGAGGATCAGACCGCCAGGGTCCCCGCCCTCGGCCGCCACCCATCTCACATTGCACCCGACCCCTTTGGCCCCTCCCACAGGTGGTGAGCCCATGGGAAGGGGGACCCACGTCTCCTCTTCGGGCTGTGCCCGGCCGAGCTCCATGGGTAAAAGCCCGGCCACCAGGCGCTCGCCAGCGTGCCCCACCTCCGGGCCTGGCTCCAGAGTGGGGCCCCGGTGACCCGCGTCCGGGCGAGGGAAAACTTAGTCCATTAATGTTGGCTGATGCTGTGATTTCAGACGCCAGATCCTCCCGGTGCTGCTCAAACAACGCAGTGATAGCCTCCAGCGTTAAACCCGCATCTTTCTTCTTGCTTCCTTTTGCGTTTTTAGCCATCATCAGAATAAAGAAAAAAGTCTCCAACGCTGATGTTATACGGCAATTAGTGGAGAAAATAACCGTCTGTGGGGTGGTGTCAATTAAAAAGTTTGGATGTCACCGGAGCAGCTCGTTGACACGTCTACCCTGTTCGCATGACAAACCGGAAGTCGAAACATGGTACACTTTATCAATCCAGAATGCAAGAGGCCAAACCCGACACATGTTAAAGCAGCTACGTAAGTTCACCCTCACACAACAGGAGCTGAGTGGAACGCGTAGACGAAAGAAGAGTATCCTTAGTGGGCTTCTTAATGCTACCTCCACTATCGGATCTCTTTTTGGCTTAGGTCTGTCTACAATCAACAGGGTCAATATAACGTCCTTAAAACAACACGTTTGTGACATACAGAATGAATTCCCATGGATCAGAACACAAATGGATCGGCAACAAACACAGTTAACTCACGTGACCGAAACGGTTCAGAAGACTGTCTTAGTGTTGAACACTCACACCAAAGAAATCAAGGTCATTGCACAAATGGTTAATGAGCTAAAACGTAAGGTAGAATGGGACTACGCCATCGCACACGCGATGGATAGTATCCTCGCCGACATGCTTAGAGATATCAGCTCGTCGGTTGATGCGCTAGTTACTGGCAGAATTCCACCCTATCTAGTCTCTCTAGACATGGTAACAGACATCTATAACACCGCTACAAACGAAAAAGTAAGATCAATCCAGGCTCAACTGGCTTACACTCTCGGTAGCGCGATCCCGATTTACGTCGATCATAGAGAGTGCGAATTCGGGTTCATTATCAATCTACCTATCATTTCTATGAACAACATTTACAGACTCAAAGATGTCATTAGCACTTTGAGATTTTCATTAATGAAAAGTGCGTTATAAAGTGAATTCATTATTATTATTATTATTATTATTAATGTTGGAAATTGGCACGATGAAAATCACATAAAAATCCATACTCCAAAAGTGGTTGCTTATCACGAAAGCGACCCCACAACCTATTTAGCTCCAAACCTCCAGATGTGTACTCTCACTCACGAGATACACTACCTGTGTACAAGTCAGATATGCTCACAAGTCATTTTTTGCAAGTCCAAGTCAAGTCTCAAGTCTCTGATCTCAAGTCCAAGTCAAGTGTCAAGTCTCTGATCTCAAGTCCAAGTCAAGTCAAGTCTCAAGTCTCTGATCTCAAGTCCAAGTCAAGTCTCAAGTCTCTGATCTCAAGTCCAAGTCAAGTCCCTAATATTTTTCAGCTATTTCCAAATTTTTTTAATCAATTGAAGGATTTTACAGCTGTGTTCAAATGATGAGGCATCTCTAGCAACAAAAGAATTTATTGATAAAGACACAGTTTTACAGGAATAATCAGTGAAAAAGAGCATTCATATTATCTTTGTGTGCACAGTTCACTTCACACAAAGATTGATTGAGGAGCAAGAAACAGACCTGTCCCTTAGAAGTTGACTCTGGAATGCTGGAATTTTCTAGGTGCCTTGCAACAGCATTATTATGGAGATGTTCTACTGCTTCTTCTGGCCTCTGATTGGTCAAGTCACTGATAAGCTTTGTTTAACCTGGCCATCAGATATTTATGCCCCTTGGCTGTCTCCTGGAGGTCTGATGTTTTGTGCTTCTGTGTGCATGACTCTTTGTTAAGTTAAATCAGTTTAGATAAGTTTGTGTGACTACCTGCAGTGCCTGGCCTGCCCATCCTCCAGGGGTTGCTTTTCAAACTGAACTGAACCACACACACACACACACACACACACAAACGTGTTCACTTCAAGACCCCAAATAGGACCTAATCAAACTCACACGCACACACGCACAGCGCCGCTGCTACAGAGAGAGGGGGAATAAAAAGCGAAACTAGCTTATGCCCCTTTTCCACCGGTCGGCTCGGGTCGGATGTTACGTCATATGTGCGTCGCAGAGACCCCCTTTCATCCTTTCCCACCGGATATATAACATCTTACCTCTTCATCAATCTGGTTTCAGGAAAAAACACAGCACAACAACTGCTTCTCTGAAGGTTCTGAATGATGTTGTTGAAGCATTGGATGCTAAGGACTATTGTGCTGCACTTTTCTTAGACCTGTCTAAAGCTTTTGACACTGTGGATCATAACATCCTGTGTCATAAGCTCTCAGAAATCGGTTTCTCTGATCACACCATCGGTTGGTTTTCTAACTATCTTTCCAATCGGAGGCAATGTGTTCAACATAACGGTACTTCTTCCAGCTATTTAACAGTTAAAAATGGTGTACCACAAGGCTCAGTTTTAGGACCCACTCTCTTTACAATCTACATAGCTAATGTAGGTCACTGCATCCCTGATGCATCCTTACATTTCTATGCTGATGATACAGTTGTTTATTGCCGAGCTAAAACAGTAGCTAAGGCTTTCCAGTTACTGCAATCCGCTTTTGACATCATCCAGTCAGATTTGTTCCGTCTCAAACTTGTCCTAAATGCTGATAAAACAAAAGGGATGTTTTTTTCAAATAGGAAGGCGGTTCCAGCAGATCCTCCTCTGATTTTATCTTCAAATGGTGTCCCTATTGAGTTTGTTGATTCCTATAAATATCTGGGTATCCTGATTGATTCACATCTCTCTTTTAAACTCCACGTGGAAAACCTAGTGAAGAAACTGAAAGTTAAACTGGGTTTCTTTTTCAGAAACAGATCATGTCTATCACTGAATGTCAGGAAACGCCTTGTGTCTGTGACTTTCCTTCCCTCCATTGATTACGGTGACATTCTCTACATGAATGCTCCTACAAGCACCCTGCGGATGTTGGATGTTGTCTATCATGGTGCACTAAGATTCATAACTGGTTGTGATTATCGTACCCACCACTGCACCCTGTATTCACTGGTTAACTGGACATCATTAACCTCACGCAGACTCTTCCACTGGTACATTTTCATCTTTAAATCACTTCTTGGTCTGCTGCCCTCATACATCTCCTCCTACATGTCTTTGCGTGAGTGCAGCTACAGTGTGCGCTCTCAGGACATGATTACCTGCAGTGTTCCATCAGTGAGGACTGAACTTGGAAAAAGGGCCTTCTCCTACTCCGCTCCTGCTTCATGGAATATCTTACAAAAAGATCTGAAGCTCTCGACCTTGACTTCTCTAAATGGTTTTCAGAATCTGTTGGAATCCTGGCAAAAACCAATGCAGATTTGTTCCTGTCTTTGATTTTATACGTCTACCTTATAATGTTTTGCTAGTTTTTTGATACTTTGTTAAAAAAAAAAAAAAAAATCTTTTGTTTTTTTCTCTCTTTTGTTTTCTATTGTTTATTGTTTGTTGTTTATTGTTTAAGGAAATTCTACCACTGCTGTTCATTGTTCTTTAGTTTTAGCAGGTCGCTTTCGTAAATGAGCCCATGAGGTTCAAAAGATTTACCTGACTAAATAAAGGTTGAATGAATATTCCGTGCTGCTCCGCGCCAGATTTCCTGAGATTTTTGGGCTGGTTTCAGAGGGGTGCTGACATAGATATTATACAAACACTAGATACCTCATGGTGGGCAGAATCGCATCGCGCAGCCAGCGCCGCCATATTGGATGGGGGTTTCCACATAAGAGCCACAGGAGTAAACAGGGCGAGTTACTATGCCCGTATTTTGTGCAGCTTATGGTTGCAATCGGTCTTTTGCAGACACGTGACATTTTGCACTCCCGGTTGCCATATTGTATGGATACCGGTTCATTTAAACAGAGGAAGTCCATGCCTTAGCTGCTACCTCGTAAGGATCAATGTTGTTAATTGAAGCTAACTTCACCATGTAACGTTCTCTGGCTTCAAGGTTGAGTTTCTCTCTGTAAGGCATCTGCTCATTTTTATATTTAGTTTGCAATTTGCTGATGTTATTGTTCTGTATCGCACTGTGTTTAACATGGACTTCCTCTGTTTAAATGAACCGGTATACACCCAACATGGCGACCGTAAGTGCAAAAATACATGAGCCGTGATGTCACGTGCAAAAGACCGATAACCAGCGCAATGTTGAAAGTAGATCATATGGGATTACCTTTCACAAGTAAGATTGAACAATAGTTTTGGTTATTTGATCATTTATATTTTGTCATCATTGCTGGATCTGAAGAGGAAGAACCTTAATGAGGAGCTGAAAGAAAGGCTTGACTTACATTCAGGTAAATACATTAATACTACAACTTAGAATTTTTGTTATGTTACATTTAAACTCTTTGTCAGACTTTAGGTATTTATTTCTAGGAAGCTTACTATGTAGTTTGATTTACAGATCAGAGCCTACAGTTACCTGAGGGATTCTCTGCATTTTCCCCTCCCTCATCCACATACACTGCAAAGGTGTAGTATATTTTTATTACATATTTTAAACATATTGAGTAAAATACTTCAACCCCTAGGTATGATGTACAACAAACAGATGTAATAACTTAGAGCTTGCTATTTTCACTATTTTTGAAAGTTTTGATATCAAGAAGTCTTAAAGAAAGAAAGAAAGATAGAAAAGAAAGAAAGAAGAAAGAAAGATAGAAAAGAAAGAAAGATAGAAAGAAAGAAAGATAGAAAGAAAGAGAATCAATCCATCTATCAATCCATGGGTTAAAGCACTTGGGGTGTCTATGAGTGCACACCTAATTCTCCAGCTCCCCGAGCGCCCTCTGGCTGCTCACTGCACCACCTGGGGTGGTTGGGTTAAATGCAGAGACGAATTTCGTCTGTGTATGGGAAACATACGCAGATGACAGACAAACACATTATTATTATTATTATTATTATTATTATTATAAACCTTTATTTATTTGTTGTTCAGGTGGTTGCAGTCTGTGGGTGCCAAACCTGGGCTCAACACAATGATGTTGGACATGTTGCAGAGGAGATGTGAAGAGGACCCTGTTAAATATGGCTCTGTGGTCCTCATGTTGGATGCCATGGCCATCAAGAAACATGTCCAGTATAATCCCTGTACCCAGAAAATGTCTGGATATGTGGATATGGGTGATGGCGTGGATGAGACTGATGTAGCCACGGAGGTGCTTGTTTTTATGGTGGTTGGTCTACAGGGTCATTGGAAAGCTCCAGTCGCCTATTACTGTACCTCACAAAGTCTCTATCACCAGACACACAAAAGGTCCTGGTTGTCCATGCTCTGGAGCTTCCTAGCCCCAATTGCAGGGAGGGTAGTGAAAGGACCTGGAGGGTTTAGATTACTTTTTCAGGTCTTATAAAAAAAGGTTAGTTCACAACTGTTTACATGCACAGCACTCAAAAATAATTAAAAAAATAGTTGCTGTAGCATTGTACACAAGACTCTGTATTGTATGCTGTGTTTGAGTGAGAGAGTAAAATAAATTCAAATGAACAATCAAACTACTGTAGTTTTTTTAATTTAAAAATACATTTATTAATATCCCATGCCATATGTGTATCTTTGTTAAAGAGCATAAAACAAAGTATTATTCACTCTTTGCACCACTCCCCTCGGGACGGAGGTTGAGGAGCATCAAATGTAGAACCACTAGACTGAGGAACAGCTTCTACCCTGAGGCTGTCAGACTCATGAATAAATAAATAATAAGAATAAACACTGCAAAATGTCACATCATGTTGATACTGATCTGTTTCTTGTTGCTGCGTTCATCTGTGACCATCTGCTCATAATGACTCATGTTCGTGCTGCTGTTTATAATGATGTTTTTCTACTACATTAGGGCTTAGTGTATTACTAGCTGATGTCTCTCTTAGTTAATCCTAGATGTTATTATTGTTTTTCTCTTGCATTTGTTGTTGGATGTAACTGGGACCCTGTGTACATAATCTCGTTTTCATCACATGTACTACATGCGGTGCAAATGACAAAGACTCTCTGACTCTGATTTAAGCATGAAAGCACATACTTTTATTGAGTAGCAGTGTCACACGTCATAACCACATCTCTGACGTTTATAACAAACAAAACCGTGTGAAAATCGGGTAAGAATTCGTGAAGTTATGATTGTTTTTAGTGGAGCATACAGCTTCTTCAATACAAATAAATGCGCTGGGAGCGCGAAATATACCCATCCAAGATGGCGGCCGCACGGAATGTCCGCTCCAATAGGCAGCTCCAGTCCGTAGGGTATCTAGTGTTTATATAATATCTATGGGTGCCGAGGCGAGCTCACCCGCTCCGGAAGGAGGAGACTCGAGCTGTTTTCACGGAAGCGAGGGACGCGATCACTGCAGGACTTTACATACCATACCATACCATACCATTTTATTTATAAAGCACTTTAACACTAGGAATACCAGAATATTCAGATGAGTACTACACTTACCACAGTCTGTCAAATTACAGATTGAGGGATTTGCATTCAATTAGGTTTGTGTGACCCCCTGGGGCTGAAGTCTTTTGTGTGCTCAAAACATCCCCCCAGTAGCAAAAACAAAACATCTCCCCCATATTCCAACAACAACATTCCTTCTGCAGGTTTAAAGTGCAGCTTTTTACAACACAGACCAAACTTTTGGAGATGTTGATGACTCTTTGCAAATGTCAACGCTAGAAACTTCAGTTTATTTTATAGATATACGTTTTATACTTTTTATACTACTATGCAAAAACTCAGGACAGTATTACACTTTTATTATTTCATTTTATGCTTATGTTCATTGGGTGTTTGGTGTTTTAGGGGTGTTTGGTGTTTCAGTGTTGGTGTAAATTTTCATACTTTTATACTATTATGAAAAAACTCAGGACAGTGTTACACTTTTTTACTATTTTACTATTTTATGCTTATGTTTATTAAATGTTTTAGTGTTTAGTGTTTAGATGGTTACTGTTGCACCGAGGGACTGAGAGAAACGCAATTTCGGTCCTGTGTATGTCCTGTACATATTGCAGTTCTGACAATAAAGTTGACTTTGACTTTGACTGCCTCTAAGCGAGCAGGTCCCCGGTTCAAATCCTGGTCCGGGGGCCTTTCTGGGTGGAGTTTGCATGTTCTCTCCGTGCATGCGTGGGTTTTCTCCGGGTGCTCCGGTTTCCTCCCACAGTCCAAAAACATGCATGTTAGGCTGATTGTTAACTCTAAATTGACCCTAGGTGTGAGTGAGACAGGTCCCTCTTGTAACGAGTCCAGCCTGTATAAATAAAGGTTGAATGAATGAATGAACAAACTGATATGGAGAGAACACAAATTCTGTAAGAATAAAAATACTAAATATCACCTATTCCACGGTCAAGGCGGGATTGCATTGGTCACTTTTATCTGAAGGCGGCGGGATTGTACAGGTGGTCCCCGACTTACGAGGACATCGACTTACAGGCCTTCGGCCTGGAAACCCTGCTATGGACCGTGTCGGTTCATAAGTTTCTCCGCGGAGACACATGCGCTTTATGTGAACGGCGGTTTTGTCAGGAAGGCATCTTTGTCCTTCCTGGACGAAGGACAAATGGTAAATGGAGCTTATTTATATAGCGCTTTCCAGCCCCCTATGAGGGGCCCCAAAGCGCTTTACAATACCAACCATCCAACCATTCATACACACATTCATACACCGGTAGCGGCAGACTGCCATGCAAGGCGCCATCCAGTCCTACCGGGAGAAACTCGGGGTTAAGTGTCTTGCCCAGGGACACAACGACACATGGTGTGGGGAAACGGGATTCGAACCTCCAACCTTCCGATCGGTGGACGAGTGCCATTACCACTATGCCACGGCTGCCTATCTGCCTATCTGCAAGCTACATGCTGAGTGAAATAAAATTGAATAAAGTTGTTTCACTCCAGTTTTCATGTAAACATTCATACTTTTGAGTGTGGAAAAATGATTGTGTTATACAACAAATACAGAGCTTTATCATTCAATGGGTCTCTGACTTTGTACAGTACTGTAATAGATTTAGTATTTTTATTCTTACAGAATTTGTGTTCTCTCCATATCAGTTTGTTCATTCATTCATTCAACCTTTATTTATACAGGCTGGACTCGTTGAGCCACGGGGACTCATTTACAAGAGGGACCTGTCTCACTCACACCTAGGGTCAATTTAGAGTTAACAATCAGCCTAACATGCATGTTTTTGGACTGTGGGAGGAAACCGGAGCACCCGGAGAAAACCCACGCATGCACGGAGAGAACATGCAAACTCCACCCAGAAAGGCCCCCGGACCAGGATTTGAACCGGGGACCTGCTCGCTTAGAGGCAGTCAAAGTCAAAGTCAAAGTCAACTTTATTGTCAGAACTGCAATATGTACAGGACATACACAGGACCGAAATTGCGTTTCTCTCAGTCCCTCGGTGCAACAGTAACCATCTAAACACTAAACACTAAAACATTTAATAAACATAAGCATAAAATAGTAAAAAAGTGTAACACTGTCCTGAGTTTTTTCATAATAGTATAAAAGTATGAAAATTTACACCAACACTGAAACACCAAACACCCCTAAAACACCAAACACCCAATGAACATAAGCATAAAATGAAATAATAAAAGTGTAATACTGTCCTGAGTTTTTGCATAGTAGTATAAAAAGTATAAAACGTATATCTATAAAATAAACTGAAGTTTCTAGCGTTGACATTTGCAAAGAGTCATCAACATCTCCAAAAGTTTGGTCTGTGTTGTAAAAAGCTGCACTTTCAACCTACAGAAGGAATGTTGTTGTTGGAATATGGGGGAGATGTTTTGTTTATGCTACTGGGGGGATGTTTTGAGCACACAAAAGACTTCAGCCCCAGGGGGTCACACAAACCTAATGGAATGCAAATTCCTCAATCTGTCATTTTACAGTCTCCCATGGGAGCTATATGTAAAATATGTACAAGTACATATGTTTGGTATTCCTAGTGTTAAATAAATGGTAGTGTCGACTGGCATACCAAACTAAGTTAATGTCCATTGTCACTTAATGGCTCCGTTTATTTATCCATCATAAAGATCACAGAGATATTGGGTAAACTGAAAAAGAACAGAATCCGTGAATTTACTATTCAATCTGAATAAGTAAATTAATTAAGGTAAAGAGGTCAGTATTAATATTGACCTCCTCATAATTCTTACACATGCAAGCATTGATGGGTAATGAGAGCAGTTTTGTACTGAATTCTGTAGGTGACAGGAAGCCAATGGAGGTTATGGAGAATGGGTGTAATATGTTCAAATTTACGAACTCTCAACAGAATCCTTGCTGCACTGTTTTGAATGTATTGAAGTTTCTGAAGGTTTTTGCCAGGGATACCAATAAACAGGGAGTTGCAGTAGTCGAGCCTGGAGGAGACAAAGGCATGGACGAGTTTCTCAGCATCAGGAAAAGTCAGAGATGGGCGAAGTCTGGAGATGTTTCGAAGATGGAAGAAGCAGGTTTTAAACAGATGCTTAATGTGATTTTCAAATGTAAGATGAGAGTCCATTTTTATTCCAAGATTTGTAACAGAGGTGGAGAGGGGGATGTCTTGACCAGAGAAGGAGATTGTTGTTAAAGTTGATGTTTGTATCTGGTGAGGGGTGCCAATCAATATGGCCTCAGTCTTCGAGCAGTTTAATTGAAGAAAGTTCTGATTCATCCATGCCTTTATTTCCTCCAGGCAGGCAGAGAGAACAGTGAGTGAAGACGGAGATAGGGATGATGATGATGTTCCAGTCCTGATGTAAAGCTGTGTGTCGTCGGCATAGCAGTGAAAAGAAATGTTGAACTGATTAATAATTTGACCTAAAGGCAGCATGTAGAGGGAAAACAGCAGGGGCCCCAGAACTGACCCCTGAGGGACACCACAGGAGACACCGACTGTCTGGGAAGTGGCATTGCCAAGGCTAACACATTCCAGCCTATTGGAGAGGAAAGAATTGAACCAGTCCAGGACAGTGTCACAGAGACCGACCTCCACATGAAGACGGTGGAGGAGGATACTATGGTCCACAGTGTCGAAGGCTGCAGTGAGGTCAAGGAGGACAAGGATGGAGGGAGAACCAGTGTCAGCAGCCATGAGGACATCATTTGTTACTCTCAGCAGTGCAGTCTCAGTACTGTGAGCTGCTCTGAATCCAGACTGGAACTTCTCATACAGAGAGTGTTGCTGTAGGTGGTCCTGCAGCTGAGCAGCAACTGTTTTCTCCAGCACTTTGGACAGAAATGGGAGGTGGGAAATTGGGCGGTAGTTAGAAAAATTGTCGGGATCCAAATTAGATTTTTTCAGAAGAGGCCTAATGATGGCAGTTTTTAGAGGCACTGGAACATGACCAGATTGTAGAGACTTGTTTATTATTTGTGTGATTAATGGGCTTATTGCAGAGTGATTGGATTTTATGAGAGACGAGGGGAAGGGATCCAGGGCGCAGGATGAAGGCTTCATTTTCTTGAGGATGGTCTCCACCTCACTCTGAACGACTTCATCAAAGCTGCTCAGGGTCCCAGAAAGCAGACGGGTAGATGGCACACTAAGATCAGGGAGGTTGTGGAGCTGAGATCTGATAGTGTCAACTTTGTTTTTAAATGATGAGAGGAACAGGTTGCATTTTTGAACAGAGTCCTCATGAGTTAGTTTAATGGGATTAAGCAGATGAGTTATTGTGGAGAAGAGCTGTTTAGAGTTTCCAGGGCAGGTGTTGATGATGTTGGAATAATATTTGGAGCGTGCTTCTTTAAGAGAATTGGCGTACGCTTTCTGATGTTCTTTGTACGCTTGCTTATGTACCGAGAGACCAGATGATTTTACACGTCTCTCAATAGCACGGCCAGTTGCCTTCATCCTGCGCAGCTCACCAGTGTACCAAGGGGCTGAACGGGAGAAAGACACCAGTCTTGACTTCAAGGGAGCATGTAGGTCCAGAAGCTCCTGGAGAGATTGGTTGTAGTAATCCACAGAGTCATCTGCAGATGAGTGATTGACAGCGGTCAGGGCGTGAAGATCAGCAGACAAAACATCAGGGGAAATGTTTTTATAGTCACGGAACTGGATAGGTCGTTTTGGGTTAGAAGCAGGCGAAGTTGAAGGCACTTCCAGGGAGATGACCCTGTGGTCTGAGACACCCAGGTCATATACAGACAAGTTATTGAGTACAGTGTCTGTAATCACCAAATCCAGAGTATGCCCCCTGTTGTGCGTAGGGGCGTCCACATGTTGGGTGAGGTTGAGAGATTCCAAAAGAGACTTAAAATCTGTAGCCAGAGGGGAAGAGGAATTGTCCATGTGGATATTTAGATCGCCAAGAAAAATAGTTTTTACAGGGGAGGTGCAGAAAAAAGTGAGGAGGTCATGCATTTCTGAGTTAAATGAAACATGCGGTTTGGGAGGTCTATAAATCAATATAACGTTCATCAGGAGTGGGGCTTTGAAGTTGAAGGCCAAACATTCAAAAGAAGAAAAATTATGAGAAGACAGATGTGACAATTTTAAATTACTGCGGTAGATTACAGCCAGACCACCACCGCGGCCAGTGCAGCGGGCTCTCTGCAGATAACTGTATCCGGAGGGACAAGCTTCATTCAGAGAACTGAACACGTCTGGTTGATGCCAAGTTTCTGTGAGGCACATGAGGTCCAAGTCCTTCTCCAGAATGTGATCATGAATTAGACATGATTTATTGGATAGTGATTGTACATTGAAAAGTTCTATTTTAATGCCAGTTGGTGTAGGAGCCTTTTGAACCGGTTTCAGCAGACTGAAGTCCACTCCACGTTTTCCTTGCCACTTTGTGAGCTGTGGACTACAAGGGACTACAGACGCAGCGTTCTGATGACGTCGTCGAGGTGCGACAGTCCAGACAGTAGCAATCGAGTCAAAGCCCGTGTGCCTAAAATAGATGGTTTTCTTTCGAGAGCTTCTGTGGATGTAGTGAGGTCTACGCAAAAGTCCCAGTTGTTTGATGGTGGAAATAGAAGGAGGAATGGAGCAGTTATTAAGTCCAAGCAGCTGCGAAACGGAGTATGTCAACATCGCGCTAGCCAAGCCGGGGGAAGCTAGCATGGAGCTAGCCACTAGCAGCAGACCCACGGCTCCGAAAGAAATAACCAAGAAGCAGTGAGAGGCAACTTGGATGAGCATATTTTGAAGGGGAGCACAGAAGAGAATCCAGGACAGTCCAGATGACACAGGAGGTTGACAGGCAGCAGGTGAGTGGAACAATAATTGCAGCTACGTAGTTCTTGAAGCAAGTTCGTGCTGGAGTTTGACAGGAGGTTGACAGCCCAAATTCCGGTTAGGAAGTGCTAACTAAGCTGTCCGTAAAATCCTTATTAAAAAAACCACTGAACAAAATAAGTCCAGATAAATGTCTAAAAAAATAGCAACAGTAAAATAACAATTTAGCATGGAGAAGCGGTGACATCACGCCAGCGTCCTCTCCAGCTGCGTCCAACCAGCCATGATTGGCTCCTCAGGATGTCTGGAGACTGAAAAGGTTGTCTGCACGCCTCTGTGCTACGCTCAGGCTGCAGGCTCACGTCAGAACTGAGGTGAGCTGGTGTGCACTGAGAGGGGACGTCAACACTTTTGTGAATGACATGCCGTTTCAGAGGGGGCTCATGCTGTTGTTGTGGTGCAACATGTTTTCTCCTGCTGCGCTCAGGCCGTAGGCTCACGTCAGAACTGAGGTGAGCCGGCGTGCACTGAGAAGGGGCGTCGGCACTTTTGTGAATGAGACGCCACTTCAGAGGAGGCTGCTACTGTTGTTGTGGTGTAACACGTTTCCTCCTGCTGCGCGGTGAGCGAGCAGGAGCAGCAGGGATTAACACCGGCTCAGGCAGAGAGCAAGGGGTTTTCCCGGATTCGATCTGCTGAGCAGCATAAGTTTTAGTTGGCATGGTAGGAAAGTGTTTTGTGACATTTTTTGAGCTGCAGTGCCTCTTAAACAGCTGTTTAGAGGAGGCCGGCTCATTTTGTGTGGGAAATGTGTGATACAGAGAGGCCGCTATGAGATCAACTGATCTGGCAGGTAGGCTGGAAGCAAATGAGGATTTGCTCTCTGGGAGATGTTTATGTTTTATTTCAAAATGTACATCTGAAAAACACACATTCCCCCCAAGGAGTCATTTCTTGGGCTACCTCCTCCGTGGGCCCTACAGCTGGCTGGTCCAGGACGGTGCTTGCTGATGGCCTCTGGGGAAGCACTGGGTCACAGTTGGTTGACGCGCCGGGGATGGCTGTTCCCTATTGGAGGGGCCGGCAGAGGAGCAGGGCGGGAAGCAGTTGCTGCAGCTGTGGAGTGCCTCTGTTGCTGTCGCTGGCTATGGCGGTCCCTCCAGCAGCCAGAGGAGCGGGAGGAAGACTGTGATGTCAACCGGTGGCATACAGTCTTTGAGACCTTCTCGCTCCTCTGCAATTTTTCAAGAATGCTCTTGAAATTGGCCCCAAGCAACGCATTTGGGGTGATGGGGCTCTCCAGCAGGTCCCTCTGCAGCCTCTCGGGCACGGATGGAGCGAGACGGAGCCAGGTGGTCCTCTGAATCGTGGTCATCCAGGCGATGGTGCGGGAAAAGAAGCCCGCAGATGTAGCACACAAGTTCAGGATGACGTCTGCACCCTTACAAAGGAAGCTCTTGTTCTCCTCTGGCAGGTCTGCTTCCTCCAACCTCTTGAAGATATTGAAGGCCAGCAGGGCAACGTTGCTGTTCGTCATGGCCACATGGAACAAACATTAATGAGCTCGGTTGGAGAGCTTAATGATCGTTTGGACATGCTTTCCTGGAGGGACCGATCGCTGGTCCATCCTGGAAACCTTTGTCCCAAACGCCTCCGCAAGGCTTGGCTCCAGAGGAAGAACTGAGGGAAAACTTCGCTTGGTAAAACCATCCACTCTGGTGATGGAGGAAAAGGTTGTGACGGGAGCTATCAGCATACCAGGCCCAGGTGCAGCCTCGTTCCAGTGTGACGTCACAGCTGGAATGGAGGGCCAGATAGGGTCTGGGCAACGAACTGGGACAGCGCCAAAAACTTTCACGCCAGATCATCCGATGGGACGGGGAAGGAAGAGGGACAGAAAAAATCCCTTAGCGCTAGCTCAGCCTCCTGATTTATGCCGGGCAGTTTCAAGAGGAGAGCGTCTGCAGCTGGTAGCGGAGCGGTCACCGGCGTAGGAAAAAAAAACAAGATGGTTGAGTATCTGCTTGACGATGCCTCTTAGGGTGTTTTAGGGCAGCACTTAGCGGCGTGTGCGTACCACGCACGTTTCATGCAGGCTAAATTTAAACAAAAAGGCTGCATGTTGTGAGTAAAAATAGCAGGCCCTTAAATTGAGCTAACAGCAGATGTGCGCTTTCTGTAGCTTTTCATGCAAAAACAACACCACAAAGAACTGTTTTCTTCCTGGTCGTGGTTTTAAATAAATAAATAAAGACATCACTTACCACTTCCTGCAGTAGGGTTACTGCTAGCATCGCCTTTTCTGAAGGAATCATCTGATTCACTTCGCAGTTCTGTCGAAAACAAAAGGCGATGGCATCGTCCAGCGAGTAGTTTTCTGCCACGGAGAAAAAAAACCTCCTCGACATTAGCCTGTAGCTTGTTAGCCTTAAAAAGTGCTTCTCGTCTGCCTCTCTTCTGGAAGAAGGAGCTCACAAGGACGGTAGCAGGAGGTGGAGCGGGTGGTGTCGGAGTTGAACGACGACTTATCTTCTTCTTTAAACAGTGCTCGTTGGATGAAGAAAAAATAGGGAGCCGATTGTCCGGTTCCACCATAAATTATACGGACTGGTGGGGCCCACCCAACAGGTTGACGTTGACTAAAGTTTCCAGTGCGCACTGCCGCGCGGAGAGATATACCCACTAGCGATAGTCTTAAAGGGCGCAGCCTATACGAAATAGAACTAATTCTTGTTTGTTCACACAATTAGAACAGCTCATCTGTTCCTTCATACTGACAGGAACAATCCCCTCTTCACTCCTGGCTCTGCTCCTGACACTAAATCACATTTTAAAAATTGTCATAACTCAACACAAATCTCCCCTTTTAAATGTCAAATAAATGTCACATTTTTGTCATCTGTGTATGTTTCCCATACAAGACGAAATTCGTCTCTGCATTTAACCCAACCACCACCAGGTGGTGCAGTGGGTAGCCATAGAAAGCGCCCGGGGAGCTGGGGAAATAGGTGTGCACTCATAAGCCGTTTTCGCATTGGCCAGCCCTCCCCAGTCCAGCTCGTCCCTGGGTGGCTCTGGGCCACCCGCGTTCATTACGCATTTGCCGCAGAGCCGCCTTGAAGTGGGTGGGCAGTTCTCTGGAAGTGGGTGGGGTGCTCTCTTCACGTGGGTGGAGTGTTCGTGTTTTAAGAGAGGAGACTCCGCTAAAAAAAATTGTTAGCTGGATATATATATATTAGTGTTTCTGAGTTTAATTTTTGTTAATAACTGATCACAAATCAGCTTATGTCACAACGTAAATAACCACGAAGCGCGCATCCATTTCCGCCTTTCAGCGCGACTTGAATGTCATTAAAATATAACTAATATTGTCTAACTGTTGCGCGCAGCCAGGGTTTTAAAATATAACTAATAATCTCTAACTCCTTTGCGTAGCTAGAATGTTAAGAGCGGTGATTCCTTCATAAGCAACGTGAACTCCCAAAAAAACAATCCGCCGCCGTGGCTTACGGCGTTAATGCTCTTTTATCTTGACCAGACGAAGCGGGTTCGCGTCCCACCTGGGACAAGGTTTTTTTTTACGTTTGTCTTTCATTGGAGTAAATAAAAAGGAGTTTTGTTAAGCATTTTACCAAACAAACTCCTTTTTATTTACTCCAATAAAAGACAAACGTAAAAAAAACCTTGTCCCAGGTGGGACGCGAACCCGCTTCGTCTGGTCAAGATACAAGAGCATTAACGCCGTAAGCCACGGCGGCAGATTGTTTTTTTGGGGTTCACGTTGCTTATGAAGGAATCACCGCTCTTAACATTCTAGCTACGCAAAGGAGTTAGAGATTATTAGTTATATTTTAAAACCCTGGCTGCGCGCAACAGTTAGACAGGTTTCTGTAGTTAAATTTGAATGAAATTCAACCCTCGCGCTGAGGTTGTTTGAATGAGTCCCGCCCCTGCTGCAAACAACGAATCAAATGTGAGCAGTACATGACGTCAAACTGGGTCCGTGGGGCCCGGCCCGATAGAACCACGGTGGAGATGGTTCCAGAACAAGGGTGGATCCCGGGCGGAAAAGGTAAATGCGAACACGCCGAACCCGGGTTAGAAGCAGAGAGAGCCGGGGAGGGCTGGCCAATGCAAAAACGGCTATAGACACCCCAAGGTGTGTGGCCGGGGTTCGAACCTGGGTCCTTCGGGTCCCAAGTCGGAAGCCCTGCCTCTACACCAGGGATGGGCAAACTAATGCTGCGTTCCAGTAACCTCGTATTGTGGGGATTTCCAAGGTCCCAGTGGTGGATTTAAACTGGAACGCCCGCTCCAGTGGGAAACTCCCATTCGTGAAGTGGGGCAATTTTTTCGGCCCCCAGTTTATCCCAGTGACGTATTCAAAATGGCGGCCACTCGCGTCCTTAGTAAGTGAACTCCTTAACTTTTACTAAAATAACAGTTGTAAAATGTTGTTGTGTGTTTTTTAATCACACACACAGCTTAAGCGTATGCTTGTGAACACAGATCACATTAAAAACCTGTGTTTAGTTGCATGTCATGCGGCGTACGGCTGTTTTTGTCGTTGTTTGGATCACAACAGTTCTGTAGGCCAGCGGCAGCGACTTTCATTCGCCACATTTTATTATTCAGCACATTAAAAAAGTAACTATTAGTTATGAATTTTATTTTAAAATATATATTTTTTACCCTTGTTTTCTTTGGCGCTGTGGCTTATTTTGTTAGCCAACCCAGAACTAAACACACATTGTTTGTTGAACTGACTATAAATTAGCACTAAACTGTGGTTAAAAAAATATATATTTGGTTTCCAAAGATCCGTGTTTAGAAACATTCTATAATCCTGTATGATATTTATGTGTTAGGACGTGTATATTTGTATAGTAAGTGTGTGTTTGTGTTTGTTTTCAGTCTACCTCGACCAGTACAACAACATGTTTGTTGATGAGCAGAGAACAACAACATTTTCTGGCAGCCTGTATCGCAGTGCAGGGGATTTGTCCTGTTTGTACATTGATGCAAACCTCACTATGAAAGTTGAGCTTATCCAACCTGCACAGGACAGCACAGCTGGTAAGATTTTGGAGAAATAAGTTTTAATGCAAACCAAACCAATTACTGTATAATGAATTTAACAATACTGTGTTTTTTTCTTTTTATATGATTTTTTCAGAGAACTGTGAAGACTCTCCATCAACCAGCAGCCACGCAGAGTCCCCCATCCGCGAGAATGACAGTTTTAATAAAGAACAGACACTGTTCTCGATTGAACACATGCGTGTTCCACTCGCAAGCGAAGGTCTAGTGAGGTTTTGGAGTTCTTCCGCCAGTCAGAGGAAAACAGTCAACAGCGACATCAGGACATGATGGAGCAAATGAAATCAGCCCAGATGCTACAAAAAAATGTAGCTGTACTGTAAACTTTCTTATTGTTTTGCACAAAACAACTTCTGTTTTTTTTTAAAGTTTTTTTTGTTTTCACATTGTTTATTTTGCTCAGGTTCGGCCCAGTAAAAATGTTTGGTTTTCAGTGCCTTTGATTGTATGAATTTTGAAAATGCTGTTCTGTTGCACATTTTGTAATTAAAACTGAAACTTTCAGACAACTGAGATTGGAACTTTTGTCACAACTCAAAGACAAAATGCTGTATTTAAAGAAAAATGTTTATTAAGCTTCATTATAGCAGTCTTTTAAGTACATTTGTACAGACAGTTTTGTCATGAACAACTGCGCTAATGTAGGAAGTTTCAAAACAACGTACTACCTATTATTTTTTTCTTTTACACACCGGAATTCTAAGAGTTATTCATTTTCATCATCCTCCCTGGGGGACCCGTCTGCATGCTGCTGACAAATTTGTGATGGCCCACGTCCCAAGTTGTGGAGGATGCAGGCAGCCACTATGATCTTCACCA